>JAIUZE010004096.1:0-50977 GCA_022085475.1 Heliosperma pusillum
AGATAAGCAAATATTATTTTATGATTAGATAAGTATCTTTATTAAATATTATACTAGGGTTTTAGCTCTACTATGATTCTACTACTATAAATACTCATTCACATACAATTTGAAAAATACACGAAATACACTACATTCACACGGCTATTTATTTTACTTGTGTTGATTTTCCAAAATCGTTTTTAAAGCAAACCTTTGAGCAAATATTTATTATTTTTAGAGTTTGTTTTTAAAAGAGTTGTGCATCAATTATTATCAATCGCTTGAGTGAAATACGTTATTGGAAAATAGTACATCATTATAAGCTTACAATTCTTTAACGGGAATCTGTGTGAGTTATATTGTACTTTCTTATTAGCGTAAGATAGTATAGAGTATTTAGCGATACTCACCTTGAGTTATAATCATAGTGTTGATTATACGAGTGGGTTGGTAATTTTTGTAATCCGTAGAAAGGTACTAAAAATTATTAATCGAGAATAGTGGACGTAGGTTTCAACGTGTGAAACTGAACCACTTCAAAAATCGTGTGCCTCTCTCTTATCTCTTTACTTTTCGTTATTTCGTTATTCGCGCTTACTTTGATTAATTAATTAGTTGATTTTAATTCATAAGATCAAATAATTAATTACATATCATATAAATCGAAAAAGTGGGGCTAGTTTTTAATACTCAATTCACCCCCCCCCCCCTCTTTCGTATTCGATCAATAGACTCTACAATTGGTATCAGAGCCTCGTGCTCTTGATTGCCTTACAGCAAGGAGTCTGATCCATTTATCTTTTTATTTTTATTTATTTTCCGCTGCATTTAATTTTATTTTAATGGATTCCAAACATCTGAAGTGTCCCGTATTCGATGGGAAGAACTACAGTCTATGGAAAAATATGATGACCCATTTCATAAAGGGTAACGATTGGGAGTGTTGGCTAATCATTAAGAATGGTCCTAATAAGATCATGCTTGGAACGGCTACTGGCACTTCCATCGAAAAGAAAGAAGATGACTATGTTGAGGCAGATTATAAGAAAGCTGAGAAAAATTCAAAGGCTATTAGTCTGTTGCAAAACGGCATGACCCATACTGAATTTGATCGTTTCTCATCTAGTTCTACTGCCAAGGAAATATGGGATGGTCTTGAGTTAGCTTATGAGGGGACAACTGTTGTCAAAAAGCAACGCATAGCTCTACTTATGCGAAAATACGAATTGTTCTCCATGGAACAAAATGAATCGCTTGACAGCATGTCTACTCGCTTCTCCAGTATCATTAATGAATTGAAAAATCTTGGAAAAACTTTTGACTCCGAGGAAATTGCCAGGAAGATCCTTAGAAGTCTATCTAAACGATGGAGACCTAAGGTGACGGTAATTGAGGAATGTAAAGACCTATCTGACCTATCTTATCAAGAGCTACTTGGAACCCTAATGGCTCATGAGATTACTCTTGATGAAGATGCGGCAAATGATAGTAATAGCAAGAAGGTGGCTCTACAGGCCGAATCTAGTGAAAGACAAGATTCGGATCTTGAAGATGAAACAGTGTTATTTGCTAGACGTTTTAAGAAAAAGTTCTTTAACAAACCACAAGGGAAAACGTTTAACAACAACACCAACAAATCTTACAAGAAGCCAATTGAGTCAAAAGGGTCTCTTTCAAGTCGTGGTTGCTTCAAATGTGGGGATAATGATCACATGATCAAAGATTGCCCTACATGGAAGAAAATCAAAGACAAAAATCAACGAGACAAAACCAAGAAGGAATTCAAGCAAGTGATGATGGCTTATTGCTGGGGAGATCTCGACACAGAGGACGACGAGTCAGAGGAAGAGGAAGTCGCCAACTTGTGTCTAAGCAACGTCAGTCTTGACCTAATTTCTGACAGTGACAATGAAAGCGAATCCGAGATGTGTCTTGTTGGCAACTCAGATTCAGAACCAGATTCAGAAGATGATGAAGAGGTTAGTCATCTTGAACTTAAAAAGCAAGTTAAGAATTTATCTAAGAAGTCTTTAATTAAGTATTTTGAAGAAGCCTTAGATCATTGTCATGAGCAGAGTCTAGAATTGAAAGATCTTAAAGAACAAATTCTTGACATTGCTGAGGAAAACCAACTTCTTAAGGCCAAAGCTAAAAAGCTCAAGTCTAAAGTTATGGCAACTTCAGCTATAACTTCAGACAAGACAAATGTTGAGAAAGAAGCTCTTGAGTCTAAAGTTATGGCTAATGAAGCTATAATCTCAGAGTTAAAACTCAACATTAAGCATCTTCAAGCCAAAGTTGTAGCTAATGATGCTATAACTTTAGAATTGAAGAAAGTCAATGAGCGTTTACAATCTGAGGCTAAGGCAAAGGAAGTTGTTATTCTTGATCATGAGAAAGTTAATTCTTTTCTTTCTCAGCAATTGAAAGATTTGAAGGCTGAATTCTCCCAAGCCAAAAGTCAACATATTGAGGAGAAACTTATCTTGAATAAACGTTTCAATGATTTTCGTGAAAATTTCAAAAAGAACAATCCCTCCAAAGACTCGAATGTAGATCATTCGTCATGTGAAAAAGAAATTCAGTCTTTGAAGGAATTGCTCCTACATGCACGAAAAGTTCATGATAAGTGGGAAGGAAGTCAAAAGGTCTTAGACTTCCTTACCGAACAGTCTAACAATAACATGAAGAAAGGTCTTGGTCATGAATGCTATAGTCGTAGAGACCATGATAAATGCAAATCCACTCCTTCTGACCGTGATTTCAGAAGAAGGAAGTACGTCAATCTTTCAGAATATCTGATTTGCAATTATTGTGGTCACAACGGTCATGTTAAAGATAATTGTGTTAAATATGTTAATGACAACAAAAATCAAACTGATTTTGTGAAAGAGCATGACGTGTCTAGTGTTAATGAGTCTGAACCTGAATCTCAACGTGATGAGATTAGAAACAATGAGTTCAGGTGGTTTTATGACATGGCTTTCGATTACACATCTGTACCTTCAAAATCTAAATCTTATGTGAATCAGAAGCAGTCATTTAAACCTAATGTGCGTCACAACAATAAAAAACAATATAATAAACCTAGCAAACCCTATCCTAAAAAGAAAAGAATTGTTAAACAGGTATGGGTTAGGAAGGATCAAATATATAGAGTCACTAACCATAAAGGACCCAACTTAGCGTGGGTACCTAAAAGCTGTATTTGATTCTCTTGCAGGTAATAGTGAAAGAAAATAATCTATGGTATCTCGACAGTGGATGTTCGAGGCACATGACTGGAAACAAGAATTTATTTCTTTCACTAGAACCCTTCAACGGTGGCAAGGTCACCTTTGGAGACAACAAGAAGGGCAACATAATCGGTGTAGGTAAGATTGGTATATCTTCTTCACATGCTATCAATAACGTATATCTGGTAGATGGCCTTAAGCATAACTTGCTAAGTATCTCTCAACTATGTGACAAAGGCAACAAAGTCGTTTTTCATTCAAATGTTTGTCGTATCATAGTTGAAGGAACTAGCAATGTTATCTTAGAAGGCTTACGTAAACGGAACGTGTATATGATTGATTTAAACAAAGTCACTACAAGTTCCTTTACGTGCATGAAAGTCACTGTGGATGATTCATGCTTGTGGCACAAGAGTTTTGCACACATCAGTCCAACGATTTTAAAGAAACTTAAGTCTTGGGATTTAGTTGAGGGTCTACCCTCAATCAAATTCGAACAAGAAAAGATGTGTGACTCATGTGCCCGTTGTAAACAAGTTAGATCTTCATTCAAACCGAAACGAGTAGTAAGTACAGAGCGTCCACTTGAGTTGGTACACATGGATTTGTGTGGACCTATGAAAGTTAGAAGCCGCGGTGGATCAAGGTACGTATTCGTCCTAGTCGACGACTACTCCAGGTATGTATGGCCTATCTTTCTATTTACTAAAGATGAAACTTTCGATGAGTTTGTAGTACTAATGAAGCTCGCCCAAAACAAGTATGATAAAAAGTTAGTTTCCATTCGTACGGATCATGGCACCGAATTTGATAATCAAGCTTTTATAGAATATTGTAGGGAGAATGGTGTAGGACATAACTTTTCTGCACCACGAACCCCACAACAAAATGGTGTCGTGGAACGTATGAATAGAACATTAGAGGACATGGCCCGCACTATGCTTTTGTGTAGTGGCCTTCCTAAGAGCTTTTGGGCAGAAGCCATAAGTACTGCATGCTATGTGCACAATAGAGCTATGATTAGACCTATTCTCAAAAAGACTCCCTATGAACTTTTAAGAGGGAGAAACCCCAATATAGCTCACCTTCGTTGCTTCGGGAGTAAATGTTTTGTCCATAATAATGGAAAAAGTAATTTGAGCAAATTTGATCCACGAAGTGACGAAGCTGTGTTTGTTGGTTATTCTAATCATAGTAAAGCTTTTAAAGTTTTTAACAAAAGAACTTTGTGCATAGAAGAAAGTGTTCATGTTGTATTTGATGAAGATAATGTGCCTGAGCAAGTTGAACAGAATGAAGAAGAGGACATGAATGATCCAGACTTTCGCCTCTCCAGAGATGACGTGCCAGAAAATAATGAAGAAGTTATTGAAGGAATCAATGATGAACTTGATAAATCCGCAAATGACCTTGAACAGAGAACTGAGACAATTGTTGATGATACGAATGTCTCTTCTCAAAACAAGGAAAAGGAAACTGAAGTTATAGCTGATGATGCTATAACTTTGAACCAGAACCAAGATGGTGTAACTGAAGTTGTACCAACTTCAGCTATAACCCCAGAGTCCAACTCAGGGGGAACCAATCTTGATTCTGAATCATTTGAGGAAAATGAAGTTCATCAGATGATGATGAGCCTAGGAACTCTAAGAAATGGAAATATAAGAGTTCTCATCCTATGGATAGTATCCTAGGAAGTTTGAATAAGGGAGTTCAAACGAGGCGAACATTAAATAACTTTTGTTCATTCTATTCTTTTCTGTCTACCATAGAGCCTACCAACATCAAGGAAGCTCTTGCAGAATCCGACTGGATTGTGGCTATGCAAGAGGAGCTTCAACAGTTCGAACGTAATAAAGTATGGCACCTTGTGCCACGACCTCCTAATCGAACTGTGATTGGTACTCGATGGGTATTCAGAAATAAATTGGATGATTCAGGAGTTATAGTTCGTAACAAGGCTCGATTGGTTGTTCAAGGTTATAATCAACAAGAAGGGATTGATTATGACGAGACTTTCGCTCCAGTAGCAAGACTTGAAGCTATTCGCTTGCTCATCGCCTTCGCAGCTCACAAAGGAATGAAATTATTCCAAATGGACGTTAAGACTGCATTTCTTAACGGTTATCTGGAAGAAGAGGTTTTTGTTGAACAACCTCCTGGATTTTTGAATAGCAAGTTTCAAAACCATGTTTTTAAACTCGATAAAGCTTTATATGGTTTGAAACAAGCGTCTAGGGCTTGGTACGACAGATTGTCAAAATTTTTATTACAAAACAATTTTAAAAGAGGATCTGTCGACAAAACCCTATTTCTAAAATCCGAGAGTTCTGATTTACTTGTTACTCAAATTTATGTAGACGATATTATTTTTTGGTTCTACTAACAATAAATTGTGCAAGTATTTTTCAGATCTTATGACCTCTGAATTTGAAATGAGCATGATGGGAGAATTGAAATTCTTCCTAGGATTGCAGATTCAACAAACCAAAGAAGGGATAAAGATTCACCAACAAAAATATGTCAAGGAGCTAATCAGAAAATTTGGTATGGAGAACGCTCATCCAATGGACACGCCTATGGTAACTGACAAAAAGTTGACCTTAGACGAAAATGGTACGTCCGTAGATGAGACTACATATCGAGGTATGATTGGTTCTTTATTATATTTAACTGCAAGTAGACCTGACATTATGTTCAGCGTATGTGTCTGCGCTAGATTTCAATCATGTCCTAAGGAATCACATATGATTGCAGTTAAACGTATCTTGAGATATTTAATTGGTACATCTAATTTATTTTTGTGGTATCCACTTGAGTGCAATTTCGATCTAGTAGGATATTCAGACGCAGATTATGCGGGATGTTCGTTAGATAGAAAAAGTACCTCTGGATTTGCTACGTTTGTTGGACCTTGCATAATAACGTGGGGCTCAAAGAAGCAAAATTCGGTTGCGTTATCCACTGCAGAAGCCGAATATATCGCTGCAGGACTGGTATGTTCTCAACTACTTTGGTTAAAGCAACAACTATGTGATTATGGTGTTAATGTTGGTTGTATGCCTGTTTTCTGTGATAATACGAGTGCTATTGTTATTTCTAAGAACCCAGCTCAGCATTCTCGTACTAAGCATATAGACATTAGACATCATTTTTTGCGTGACCATGTAGAAAAGGGCAACATTAAACTCGAATTTTGTAGTACTGATGTTCAATGGGCTGACATTTTAACAAAGGCGTTAGCGAGAAGACGTTTTGAGATTTTGCGGTTGGAAATTGGTTTAATCGGTAGCAATTAAATTCATCTTATTTATTTTATGAACCTGCGTGACTGGCTAGATTAAGACGAGATTATATGACTGTGTCCGCATATTTCATTGCTAGTATATTTGTGTTTAATATAATATATTTTACGTGAGTATCTTGCATATTTAGTGTTTTATGGAAATTGAATTATGAACCACTTATTTGCCAAAAACCTATCTTATTCACTTTCCAAAATTGAGCCAAATTCTACCCATGTATTTCATGTTAGCCGAAATTCTCAAATAAATATTACCCTTCCATATCTTCTTATTTACCAAAACTCTATCCTTACCATATCCTAACAAAAATAACCACCCAATATTCTTTTCCTACCAAAATTCAAATTGAAAAAAAAAAAAAGAAAAAAAAAGGGGATTGGAGCCGGCACCACATGTGCCTAAGTACAAAAGCTACCCTACATCTTACACAATCATAATTACCCTCCTCCACCTATTACTTTTACCACTTCATTACTCAACCAACTTTTACTATCTTCTTCATCAATCTCACGGCACCCACAACAACACACAATACCCAAACCTTCAAACCTTCAACAATGGCTTCTACTAGATCAAAAATCGCCAAAAACCCAAATCCTAAAACCCCCAAGCCAAGCATGCCTAAAAATACCTCTTCTCCTCCCACACAACAATCACCCAACCCAAACCAAACCGAGTCGGGTGCGGGTCTCGAGGGTACGAAAAGACGACGGTTAAATAAAGGCAAAGGTAAACTCCAAGAAGAAGCTACAAACGACACCACAGACGCGGTTCCCGAGGCACCACGGGTCACATTACGTGACTTTTCTCCTCAAGAAACATCGTTGGGGATTGATAAACTCCGTCTTACAAAAGACGAAAGAAAACTTGTGAACCGGGTGGCTCAATATGGAATACACGGTGGTCGGTTTTATCCTAAGGCTTGGTGTGACAAGTATAGGGCTTTGGGATTCTTTTCGGATTTTATGAATTTCCAAGAATGGGAAACAGTGGCTGAGTTTTCGGGTCCGGTGTATCCGATTGAGGTAATCCAGTTCTTTTCCTCTGTTTCTTTAGACAATGGAGTCTTGCATGCCGTCATAAATGGCCGTGCAGTTTCGTTTTCCGTGACGGACTTTTGTACTCTGTTTTTGGTTCCTGATGATGGAATCAAAATCAATCCGAGTACGTCATGGGAAGCACTGACGGACATGGCTAAGCTGGAGGTTAAGCAGTATTTTGATGTTGGGGCGACGGTGTCGAGTTGTGTGTTGGCTGGTAGTGTTTCTCCGAAACTGAAATGTCTGTTAAACTTTTTATGGAATACTGTGATTCCGCGACGGGGCGGACGTGATAAAATTGCATGCTATGAGATGTTAGTCGTTAAGCATTGGTTGGAGGGCAATCGGGTTAATTTACCTTCTCTTGTTTTTAATCGTATTTCACAAACCGCTTTCTCGGTGACCGAAGACAAATTTTACTCTACTCTTGAGTTGCCGTATGGCATGTGGCTGTCTCGGCTTTTTGAGTCAAAGGGAGTTGTTAATGTGCAAAATTATGGGGTCACGGTAAAAGATGAAATGTGTGATACGTTCTTGAAATTTATGAAGCTTGATGCTAATGGTCCGGAATTGTTATTTTTGGTTAAAGGAGGTTCGGTTGGATTGTCTTCGGGTGGGGCTGATTTTTCTGTGATTGAATCAAAATTGGATATGTACATTGGTCGTATTATGGAGCGCTTGGATGCGCAGGATAAGAAAATTGAGACGGTTTTGGACACGGTTGTTCAAGCCGTGGCCTTGGGTTCTTTGGGCTCAACCCGTGACCAAGGTGGGTCGGGTGTGAGTCATGAGATGAGGACATGGATGGATGGTGTGGATGATCGCCTTGCTAAGTTGGAACGTAATATTATCGATTGTAAGCAAGAGGCGTATAGACAAAGGGATAGGATGACTTTCTTGGTGAGCCAAGGCGGGTCGTTGGTTAAGAGCGGGACAGAGATGCGTGAGGGAATGCGTACGATTTATGATGCGACGGAGGCTCTTTCATTGAAAGTCCGGAACTTTGATGTTTGCCTCACCGCTCAAGCTTCTCATGTATCGAATTGCCTTGACCGTCTTTCCACTCTTGAGTACCGCACTAGGCCCGGTTATGTCGATCCTAACAAAATCCGCCAACCCAAAATGCCTTGATTTTTCTATCCTTGGTTGTTTTAACTCTTAAACTACTAATCCTATTCGGCCCATTTGGCTTATTTTGACATTGTCTATTCGGCCCAATGGCAACTAACACTATATTTTGTGGTTTGTAGTTTAATCAACATTTTGCACTTTATTTTGCTTGATATATATCGTCTTATATTGCGTATTTTGAATATCTATTTCTTGCCTTGACATGTGTTATTCTAGTCGTTTCATGTCTTTGTTCTTGTCTTTTCAATGATGCCAAGAGGGGGAAGAAATGATATGATTTGAGTCTTTGCTTAAGGTTGCTCCTTGTCAAGACTCGTTATCTCTTAAATTCTCTCAAGCTATAACTTTGGCTAAGTTGTTTTGTTCTTGCGATCAAAGTTGCTATAACTTTGGAGTGCTTTGTTGAGGGGGAACCATACTTAGTCACATTGTTAGGAAGAATTCTTGAGGAAATCATATGAGACTTGTCATCATCAAAAAGGGGGAATTTGTTGAACCAATTTGATAGTTTTGATAATGACATGTATTTACGTAATAATATGTTTTACTTGATATATCATATACGTGTAATTGTGTGCTTTAGTCTTAGTATAGCTAGCAACAATTATGAGAAGAAAGATCAAAGTTAGGCATAACTTTGACAAAGGTTGTGAGACAAAGTTATAACAACTTCAGGAATAACTTTGGAAGTGAACATGAAGTTATAGCTAACCAGGCATAACTTTAAAGAAAATCGCTTCAAACAAGATCTACATAAAACTACACAAGACTCGAGATGGAGGGTCTTTGTGATCAAGATGAAGAGATGATCCGTATACTGAATATCTTTGTGAAGATTAGATAGTATAGGTCGTCATTCGGTAACTATTCCATTCGAGAGATTTTATGTTCAAAAGTTATAGCTTTAGCCTATGATTTTGAATGATAAAATATTGATGCATGATATTGGAAATAAAATGTTTTGAAATGTTTTCAAAAGTGAAAGAGTTTTATTTTTATATTTATCAATTATTTTAATAGAGAATATATTTATGAGATTCTATTGGTTAGTAATACAACTTATGGGTTGTCATGCTACCTAGGGTTTCTAATATATTCTATCTCAATTTGTTTTTAACCTAATTAGCCCACCTAGTGGTTGAGCCATCTAGGGTTTCGTGAAACCTAGTTTGTGCCACCTAGGGATTCGTGCTCCTAGGGTTTCGTGAGCTAGAGGATTTCGGCCTCCATAGGTTGTTTCCTTAGTTTACCTAATCTATGATTCTACTATATCTTTACAACAATATTTTGAGATATCAAGATAAATATATTTCTATAAGATAAACCAAATAATATTTTGAGATAAAGATATTTCTAAAAGATAAGCAAATATTATTTTATGGTAAGATAAATATCTTTGTTAAATATTATACTAGGGTTTTAGATCTACCATGATTCTACTACTATAAATACTCCTTCACATACAAATTGTAAAAGACACGACATACACACGAAACACAATACATCACACGGCTAGTTATTTTACTTGTGTTGATTTTCCAAAATCGTTTTAAAGCAAACCTTTGAGCAAATATTTATTATTTTTTAGAGTTTGTTTTTAAAAGAGTCGTGCATCAATTATTATCAATCGCTTGAGTGAAATACGTTATTGGATAATAGTACATCATTATAAGCTTACAATTCTTTAACGGGAATCTGTGTGAGTTATATTGTACTTTCTTATTAGCGTAAGATAGTATAGAGTATTTAGCGATACTCACCTTGAGTTATAATCATAGTGTTGATGATACGAGTGGGTTGGTAATTTTTGTAATCCGTAGAAAGGTACTAAAAATTATTAATCGAGAATAGTGGACGTAGGTTTCAATGTGTGAAACTGAACCACTTCAAAAATCGTGTGCCTCTCTCTTATCTCTTTACTTTTCGTTATTTTGTTATTCGCGCTTACTTTGATTAATTAATTAGTTGATTTTAATTCATAAGATCAAATAATTAATTACATATCATATAAATCGAAAAAGTGGGGCTAGTTTTTAATACTCAATTCACCCCCCCCCCCTCTTTCGTATTCGATCAATAGACTCTACACTATGGCTTGAAGTTACATAAATGTCAGTCTAAAGTCACATAAACACAGCCTGAAGTTACATAAACATCAGACTAACGTTACATGTCTGACTAAAGTTACACAAAACACAGCTTGCAGTTACACAAACATTAGACTAAAGTTACATGTTGTTGAGGACATTTATGAAAAGTACTTAGGTAAGGCTATGGCTTGAAGTTACATAAATGTCAGGCTAAAGTGACATAAAACACAGCCTAAAGTTACATGTTTGTATAATATAGTTATGAAAAGTACTTAGGTAAGACTATGGCTTGAAGTTACACAAATGTCAGGCTAAAGTGACATAAACACAGCCTGAAATTACATAAACATCAGACTAATGTTACATGTCTGACTTAAGTTACACAAAACACAGCTTGCAGTTACACAAACATCAGACTAAAGTTACATGTTGTTAAGGACTTTTATGAAAAGTACTTAGGTAAAGTTATGGCTTGAAGTTACATAAATGTCAGGCTAAAGTGACATAAACACAGCCTAAAGTTACATGTTTGTATAATATAGTTATGAAAAGTACTTAGGTGAGGCTATGTGATTTGGATGGCTTGAAGTTACAAATGTGTCTGAATAAAGTAACATAACCACATAGTGCAGTTACTACAACATCATTAACTATGGACTGACAGAAAGGATACTAAAACCGTACCGTTTGATGTAATTCAAAGAAAGCCATCCTTGGCACTTTTCTCTCCTCTGCCTCTATCTGGTTCAACAACCTTGACCAGCAATCAATGACAAACGAAGTCATTGCAGTATCGGGAAGCATGGACCTGATATCGTCCCTACGAAGCAGAGAATCGCATCCGTAATATGCCACGGTCTCACTGTGTTTATAACAATAAGAAGGTTAGACACGGAATCTAATCTGCTGGTGGAAAATGATTGGGTGAATAGAGTCAAATTACTTACACGCCAGGCATGTTGGTGTTGTCTACGAAACAGTAGTCCGCCACATGCTTCCGCAGATCTTCCACGATCTGAAATAAATTCTGGTTGTTTCGTAAGAATGTAGATACCACAAGCGTCCTCGGATTAGTACTCTCGCAGTCAAGGGTACAACCAAGACCATCGCCTCAGCCACGACGACTGCTACTAACAGCTGACAATGGTTCACTAAAGGCAGGTCTAACAACAGATGAATTTTTAGGAGTGGCAAGATTTATTGGAGACGGCCGACGTCGTTTATATGTAGTGGTAAAGTCAGACTCAAAGACGATCATCGTCTTTGAAGCATTTTTGTCTGAAGAGGCTTCGCCATAAACGGGCACCTTCGACGTTGACTGAGCCTTATCCTCTTTGAAAGACTTAAGACAAGCTAATACGTCTTCCCTAGCCCTATTAAGGTCACTAAGAACCAGGGTCGCCGCGATCTCGGCTCGGTACAACATCATGCTGTCAGGATTACCTAGGTCGCACTGAAAAAGCGAACGCTGGTAAAAAAGCATGTGTAGCATCATGTACACACCACAATTATTTCCAGAGTACCCTTGCCTCTGCCAAGTGAACCTGATATTATTAAGCCTGAAATCACAGACCTTGGAACCTTTGACCACTCCTTTAGACATTAAATACTTCTCCATTTCTTTAACCTGAATAATAGTTCGAACAAATGTTCACTATTTTATAATTTTTGGAGTGAAATCAATAATTTAACTAATACGTGGCAATTGTTAGAAGACTTACAACTGCTATTCCAGTGTAAGGTAACTTGTCATAATAATCATCATAAAAACGGTTATCAAGATAGTCAATCTGCTCTGTTTTGAAGTTAATGCATGCGCAACTATAGTGATCGTCATCGTTAGAGAGAATAGGGATGAAGACCTTGCCAATAAAACATGTAAAATGCATATAGTATTTAGAAGGCAACAAGTGAATGTATAAACAATCATTGAGGGTTTTGGTTACCAAATCAGCGTCGAGATTAAATGTAGACGAACAGTTTTCAATCCACATGTCCCACACAACAAACAAATCTCCGTTGCGGTCCACGACTGTTCCTGTTTTGTTGGCCTTCCAAATTTCCACCGCTATAGTCTATTAACAAACAACAATTAAAGTGAAGTTACATTTTGTTTAGACTCACTTAGATAACACTGAAGTTATAAGCTAGGGACAATGAAGTTATAAGCTTGGCACAATGAAGTTATATTTATTTGTACGTAAGTTACACATTAACCGAACAGAAGTTACACAAAAAATTGGACATTAGGCAACATTGAATTGAAGTTACATATGAAAGAAACTGAAGTTACACATAATCTCAGAGAAGTTACACATTTCCTGGTCATGAGCTTAGGCAATATTTGATAAAGTTACACATTTCACAAAATAAAGTTACACATTGACTCATAGAAGTTACACACTACATTCATTTTCATGAAGTTACACATGTTCATTGTATTGATGAAAAACATACAGTATGACTGAGGCCAAAAAAGCAACAATTGCTTGCTGTCGTGGCAGTGCCATTGTTCATGAGTTGGTTCAATAACAAACACCAACACTCAATGACATTGCTCAGGATTTGAAGTCCAGGTAATAATGAATTCATATCCTCACGGTTTATGCATTATTTGTCAGTATATATAACCAAAGGTTCCCTACAAAAAACAAAAATGTATTTAATAATGTTGACCAAATAAAAAATTAATGAATAAAATATACTTAAATCCACAAGATTTATTAACTGCGAAGGGGAAGTTGACTTACAATTTCTCTCAATTGGGCATTTCATTAAAAATGTAGTCCATTACATCTTTCCTGATACTAAAGACTGTGGAGAAGAGGCTCTTTTGACCACGCAAGAAGCCTGACACAACTACCTGTTCGGCATCGGGTGACCCACAGTCAATGGAGCACCCTAAGTTCTCAGGGACAAGGTCCATGCATGGGAGGAGCTCAATAGAGTGAAGCAGGAATGGATGGTGTATAAGATTTGTTCGCGGGATATAGAGGTAGAGAGGTGCTTCATTAACTCCAGCCCTTAAAACTTCATTCACTTCAGCCATGTTATAAAATTCGACTGTCTGCATTATTTGATGAGTACAAATTTGATCCTCCGCTGATCGCACTTTATCATCGGATGAACGAACTACACCTCGATCAGACGCCCCTACTCCCGGCGATGTACGGCAGGCCGCGTCAACCTCGGCAGTGTCGAAAATACGGTCAGAAAGCTGTGGTGACATGTATCTTGAATCGTCTACGTCCAACACATCAATATCCTCATCCGATCCTAACCTAACCTTAGAATATGACACAGAATGTTTACCGGCGCAATCATCAACAACATCGGACTTTTTTTTATCCGTCCGCAATTCCTGCAACACAGAGGCATGTGACACGGATTGTTTCATCCGTTCTGCTATGCCTTCTACTTCATCACAATACTGATGAAGTTCTTCACCTTCCCAAAAATCTTGGGTTGATATTGATGGTGCGAAGCTGGGTTGATTATTATGATCAGTAGTTAGGCGTTTGATCCTAGAAGTAATTAGAGCTCATGCACACCCTGAGATGCAAAAAGTAACAGAATTAAATAAAAGAGACTAAAGTTACAATATAAATGACTAAAGTTAAACGGCATTCGAACTAAAGTTACACAATATGTGATCTACCATAAAAAACAATATACTAATAAATTCAATGAATAAAAGGAACAGCAAGGAAGTCATACATCCACGGCTCGAGCTTTCAACTCATCATCGTCCTCTACTCCTTGCGGTAATTCAATTTTTGTGTACTTCTTCTCAGCCTCGATGTGAGGTGTAGATGTAATAAGAAGTGGGCGAGATGTAGATGTAATAACTTCTTGAGGCTCCATGTTTTCGGATGAATGTTTGGACCGTGGATAATTAATCACAGACCGTGTTAGACGACCCAGACCCCCATTTGCTACCTCACCTTTTGCCTGGCCGTAAGCCTATCATCATCCCAGTGCTTGAGCAGTGGCAAATCATGGGCGCAAACCTTTCCTAAAAAATCAAACCGCTGAAAATATGTAATCATAAGGAAAGGAATGCACCCAAGGACGTGCTTAGGAGATTTTTTGGAATCTTTCCCAGCGTTCACCAAGCAACTTAAAACGTAAGAACACCAGTCATATTGAGGAATAGCTTTTACATCTTGTACTGCTTTTAAAAGCTTGAAGTCGACACTGCTGGAGTAGGTGTCCTCCACAATAGTGCGCCACATGATAAATCTTATTAAGGAATATAATTGGGATATTTATTAACTATATATATGATTAGTCAGTTGATTAACGTAAATCAATAACGGTTGGCTGACTAGAGTTTGACGTTATTGTCGTTTGACGGCGGTGATCAACTGATCCCTTTCGGTCACACCTAAAGGATGAAATCCAACTAGTAACTAATTATTTGTATACGATACAGTTAATTAGTACATTACATATATTCGATATGTACGAGAGTTAATTGTTAGAAATTGAGTTAAGAACTCAAATTCGATTAAACTTATTTTTCAATTATGCGATAATTGACTAATAAATTTATATCTTATTTTAATACGATTAAATAAGATTTAACTTAGTAATTAATCGTTAAATTACTAAATTAGTTGAGGTTTTGAGCTAGAGGTAATTAGTTAATTATATTTACAAGGAGTTGTAAAATAAATTAACTAAGCATTGTGGGACCCATTATATATTGATATAATGGTAAAATATTACTTAAAATGTTAAGTACATATTATTTATTTAATTGAGTCATATAATTGTTATATGATCAAATTAACACTTAATTATACAAGATAATTAACCATATGCTCAATAAGTATTTGTGAGACAAATATCAAAAATCAAAATGGACCAAACTAGGCCATTGTGGCCGGTTAGAGTGCTAGTTACATGGTGATGATTGTTGCTCTTGTTTACACTCTTTAGTTACCAATTGAAAGTGACATAACAAGTAGAATATAATCATCACTTATACTACAACACTCTACCCTAATGCATGTGATTAAAATAAGCAAAATGAGAGCCTTGTGATGCTCATATGGACCGGCCATATTGCGTTTATAAGGGCAATATGGTTGTTCATTTCATTTGTTCATTCATGCTTGTTATCCTTACTTCTCTCAAAACTCATCTTCTCTCTAAAAACTCTCAAATACTAATATTTACTAAGTATTACTAGTGTAGTAATATAGCCATAATATTAGTAGTATAATATCTATCTTATTATCTAGTTAATAATAAGGGTAGATTATTTGGGTTCATCTTGGTACAACTTGAAGGAGGTCTTCTAGTTTGGAGATTTCTTGTTCATCCATATTATTAGCTCAAGAACAACAAGAAGGAGTTCTTGTTGTGGCCATATTATTTCCATATCAATGTGAGGAAATTTCTTCTTTTATATAAATGTCTTTATATTTGCATGCATGTTACATAGATCATTAAATACTAAATTAACAAGTAATTTAGCAACTAATTAGAGGAGTCTAATTAAGGTCTATGGACTTTCATGTGGTATCAGAGCTAGCTTGTAGCATGCATGTTCATTTTGGACATTTTTATTACAGTTATAAGATAACTAATAAATCAAAGATTTTGAGTTAAAATACGATTCTGACAAAAAAATTTGGTGCATGTATACCTACTGACCTCAAAATGTTTGTGGTCAAATTTCGTGATTTTAGGGATTAATTTGCTATTTATTTTGATTTTTGGCGTTTAAACCGAGTTAACATGCATTTTATGAGTTAAAAGTTAACTAAAAATAGTTTCATGGGTATACTGGCCATAAATTTTAAGATGATTCTCACATGCAATCTTCTAGATTGTCTGTAAAATGTCGGACTTTACTTATGTATATGCATGGTCATGATTTTTATACGCTAAAAGTCGATATATGAATTATAATGTTCCATAAAATTTAAACGTCCATTTCTGGTCTTGAAAATGTTTTGTACATTTAACATTCTGATGTTGATACTCTTGGTGAAATTTCATAATTTGTTTCACTGTTTTACTATATTTAATGATTTTTATTTGATAAAACCATTAAATAAAAAGCTATTTGTTCATAAAATTAATTTAAATTTTTGAGCAAATGTTTTTTTATTTTTATAGTTCCTGGAAATTTTCCAGAATGTAAAAAAATTTTTGGTTTCAAATTTTATGATGTTTATATTTTATTTTGGTTTTATTTCATAATTGTTATGATTAAACCGTAATATTTAGCAAATGAAATCAAATCGATCTAATTAATGACCAACAAAATTAGTAGTGACTAATTTTTAGTTCTAAATCAGTTTAGTTATATAGTTTGAATTTAAATGCGATTTAAATGTTGATAGTGATTTTTAATGGTTAAAAATCAATAAATCCCGGAAAAAAATCGAGCTACAATGAGCATGAATTGAATCTAGGACGATTTTGGCATGAATTTTGCAGCAATTTATTTAATTATACTTGACAAATGAATAATGTTCATTTATTTAATAATTATGGCAAATTTTGTACCTAGTATGGCCTAGTTATTTTTAATCGTTATTACCCGTATGTAAGGGGCAATAAAAAAAAAAAACGGTGGGTTGTAATTTATTGCGATATCGTACGCAGGTTTGTTATATCTTAATATTCCTTTTAGAAAATAAATGTATAATAGGAATTGTATATTTGTATATTTGTAATTATTTTTATGAAGACCGGTGACTCCCTCAAGACGGTGCCATTGTGGAAGGTGTTCCAAGTGAAGAGGCAAGGGACCAAGGAGTTGGTTTCCGAATTTGTAACTATCTAGTTAATTTTGATTAGCTAGGTGGCCATACTAGGATTTTATTGTTGCTTGGTTGCTTGCTTTATTTCCGCTCATGCCAAAATCGTCACACATGCATTTATTTTACCGTTATTGTCAATTCAACGTTATTCACAATTCACCGACTTAGTTCACTTATAGGGAATTAATAACTAAATTTACAAGATCTCTCACATGTTTAAAAATTGAGATTAACCTTACCAATTAATAACACCTATGAATCCCGTGTTCATTACGGCTACCACGCTCGTGGGTCCCTTTTTACCTCGGGTAAGTAGGGTGATACGATCACAAGCTAAAATTGGATTGGACTCAACGAGATAAGCGTTATCTTGGGACTAGGAGATGGATTTAGTTGAAATCCGTCAACCAAGAGTTCTAAAGGTAGAATTAGTCAAGTAATGACTTACCATTTCTAGATAAAGGTAGCATGCGATGACTATTTTTTTTAAAAATGGGTCTTGGAATCATTTATATATTGTTAAAATGTTTTTCAAGTAAATTAACAATGAATGTTTATATATTTCTTTTTGTTGTAGTTACCATATTCGCATAATGTCGACATCATCAAACGTTGCAACCTTGGGTAAGGACTCATGGTTGAGATCCGTCATGAACAAGTGTGTCCTAAAGGATGACGGAAGTAACTTCGTTGAATGGGAGTCAACGATCAAGAGCGCCGCGTTATCCGATAACGTGCTTCGCTACTTGGTCGAAAAGCCCCCCACCGAACCCGCGCCAAGATCGTCCGCGGTGGTTCGGGCCGAATATGACCTTTATTTAAAGGTTGCTAATGACGTCAATAATGTCTTCATTTGGTCAATCTCACCCAAACTCAAACTCCAATTGATTTCTCTCAATGCATATGCGATATTCACGAGGATCACTTCGATGTTTTCGCAAGCCCCTCAAATTCTCCAATATGAGGCAATTACGAAATTCTTTGACACTAAGCTTCAAAGGGGCCAAAAAGTTGGCCCACACGTGCTCAAAATGGTTGAGCACACGGACACCTTAGAGCGTCTAGGGTGCACAATTCCGAAGAATTTGGTGGTGGGTAAGATCCTTCATTCACTCTCACCTAAGTTCACCCAATTTAGGGTGAACTATAACATGAATGGCATGGACAAGAGTTTCCATGAACTCCATGCACTCCTCACCCAAGCGGAGAGGGACATGGAGGCTAGTGGGAGTGAACCCAAGGATGTTCTTTCCATAAAAATGAAGAACATGAACCTTGGGGTAAGGAAGGACAAGGGAAAGGGTAAGACTCTTTTCAAGAAATCCGGCAAGGGAAAGGGCAAGGTCTTTTACAAGGCCAAGCCCAAGGTCAACAAACACGCGGAGGCGGATTGCTATTATTGTAATGGCAAAGGGCATTGGAAACGCAATGGCCCCAAGTACTTGAAAGACAAGAAAGACGGTTGTGTGACAACGTCAGGTAAAATTCTTTCATCACTCTATATGATAGATATTAACTTTGCTAGTACCTCTTCTTGGGTATTTGATACCGGTTGTGGTTCTCACCTTTGTAATCATGTACAGAGGCTGAGGGACGTGCAAGCACTAGCCAAGGGTGACGTGGACCTGCGCATGGGAAATGGAGCTAAGGTAGCCGCAGTTTCTGTGGGCACCTACGTTCTTCTTTTGCCTAATGGTTTAGAGTTGTATTTAAATAATTGCTATTATGTACCAACTCTTACCAAGAACATTATCTCCATTTCCGTGTTAGACATGGAAGGATTTTCATTTTGCATTAAGAACAAATGTTGTACTTTTTCACTTAATGAAATGGTTTATGGCGAGGCCATTTCTATTGGAGGTATTTATGTTTTAGATATTGCAAAAGAGGTCTATCATGTAGAAAACAAGAAGCTCAAAACAGGTGAACCTAATCAATCAAACCTTTGGCATTGTCGTTTAGGGCACATAAACGAACGACGCATAAAGAGACTTGTTTCATCAAAAGTACCCAAACCATTCGATTACGAATCTTATGGCGTATGCGAATCTTGTCTTCTAGGCAAGATGACTCGTGCTCCTTTTACGGGAAAAGGGACACGAGCAAGTGAAGTATTAGGACTTATACATACGGATGTATGCGGTCCAATGACTATCCGAGCTAGAGGTGGTTATCACTACTTATTAATGTTACCGAGACTGAGTAGAATGGAGATGTCTACTTGATAAGGGCATAAAAGGATGTTTTGGGCTTTTGAAAAAATTCAAAGAATTTCAAAAGAAAGTAGAAACCAATTGAATAAAAAGCTTTTAAACCTACGATCGACGTGGTGGTGAATCGTTGAACAATGAATTGGATCACCCTAAAAGGAGTGTGGTATAGTATCACAATGGACTCCTCCTGGAACACCTCAATTAAACGGTGTATCCGAAAGGAGAAATCGAACTTTATTAGATATGGTTCGATCTATGATGCGTCTAACAGAGCTTCCTGATTATTTTTGGGGTTTTGCTATCTTATCTGCAATATTTTCACTAAATCGAAGCCCGACTAAAGCGGCAAACAAGACGCCATATGAGATATGGACAGGGAAAGTCCCTTATTTGTCGTTTATGAGAATTTGGGGATGCGAGGCTTTTGTTAAGAATAAGTCTGACGATAAACTCGCACCCAAATCTGACCAAATGTCTTTTTGAGGGATTCCAAAGGAATCATGGTGCTAGTACTTCTACAATAAACACGAGGACAAAGTGTTTGTGTTTGTGATGGCAGTATTTTTAGATAAGATTTATTTCTAAAAGACAGAGTGGGGAGAAAATTGAACTTGCTTGATGAAGTCCAAGAGCCACAAACCGAAAAGGATGACGAGGAAAACGTTCCCTCTTCGTCTTGTACGGTAATTATTCCTTCGGAACCTAGGAGGTCAAGTAGAATTAGTCATCCACCTGATAGATACCTTGGTATTATAGAGGAAGGTGATGACTATAATGTGTTACTTTTTGAAAGTAACGAACCTACTACCTACAAAGCAGCCATTTCTAGTCCCGCCTCAAAGCTATGGCTAGGAGCCATGCAATCCGAAATGGATTCTATGTACGACAATCAAGTATGGGACTTGGTTGATTTACCTAAGGAGGTACGACCTCTTCAGTGTAAGTGGATCTATAAGATCAAAAGTGGCATAGACAAACATAATGATGTTTATAAAGCTAGATTGGTGGCAAAAGGTTTCACCCAAGTTCATGGTCTTCACTATGACGAAACCTTCGCCCCAGTCGCCATGGTTCGATCCATAAGGATTATCTTAGCGGTTGCCGCATTTCATAATTATGAGATTTGGCAAATGGATGTCAAAACCGCCTTCTTGAATGGGATTCTAGAAGAGAAAGTGTACATGACACAACCTGAAGGTTTTGTAGATCCATCAAACCCTAAGAAGGTATGCAAACTTAAGAGATCCATCTATGGTCTTAAGCAAGCATCCAGGAGTTGGAATCATCGTTTCGATCATGTAATTAAACAAAATGGTTTCACTCGAAGTGTCGAGGAACCGTGGTTATACATGAAGTTTAGTGGGAGTAAAGTAACTTTCTAGTCTTGTATGTAGATGACATACTACTCCTTGGGAATGATATTCCAATACTCACTTCTGTAAAGGAGTGGCTAGGAATACATTTCCAAATGAAAGACTTAGGAGAGGCCCAGCGCATCTTAGGTATCCGGATCTATAGGGATAGATCTAAAAGGATACTAGCATTAAGTCAAGAGACTTATATTGATAAAATTCTTGATCGGTTCAACATGAAAAACTCTAAGAGAGGCTTTCTTCCTATCGGAAGTGGGATCACCTTGAGCAAGTCAGAGTGCCCTACGAAACCCGAGGAGATTGAACGCATGAAATTGATCCCTTACGCATCAGCTGTTGGATCAATCATGTATGCTATGATGTGCACTCGTCCCGACGTTGCATATGCTTTGAGCATGACAAGTCGTTACCAAGCAAATCTAGGTGAGAGTCACTGGATAGCCGTAAAGAACATCCTTAAGTACTTAAGAAGGACTAAGGATTCGTTCTTAGTGTTTGGAGGCGAGACTGAGTTACGTGTAAAGGGTTACACAGATGCAAGTTTCCAAACAGATAGGGATGATATGAAATCCCAATCCGGCTACGTTTATATGATGAATGGAGGAGCTGTTTGCTGGAAGCGTTTCAAGCAAAGCGTTACAGCGGATTCTACAACAGAAGCAGAGTACCTTGCAGCGTCTGAAGCTGCAAAGGAAGCTGTGTGGATTTGGCAATTTTTGGAAGGACTAACAGTAGTCCCTACTGCCAAAGATCCTATCACAATTTATTGTGATAACAGTGGGGCTATTTTTCAGGCAAAAGAGCCCAAGTCTAGTAACAAGTCTAGACCTGTACTTAGGAAATATCATGTAATTAGAGATTACGTGGACAGAAAGGAAATTGACATTTGTAAGGTTGGGACAGATGACAACATTGCCGATCCTTTAACCAAGCCTTTATCAAAGGCTAAGCATGATGGTCATGTCGTCACAATGGGATTGAGACGTGTGCAAGAATTCCTTTAGATTATGTAATATGTAATAATTGAATGTTGTATTAATTATTTCATATATGATAATGGCATTCATTGTTCGAGTTTTATTTTAAACTCTTTTATTTAGTTTGACTAAATTTAATACTTTGTTTATCCGAATAGATTGTTGGACCCTATTCAAGTGAATAGGACGACTTAGTATTTTGTCCCTAGGCATCAATGAGGTGGACGTCTCGAAATGACTAGATTGTAAAGTCGCTCGCGGTTGGTTCAGCACCATGGGGTCTGGAGTGACTGGTCGTTACATAGACAGGCCTGGAGGACACTCTTGTCGGACAGTGACATTGTAGAGACCCTTAAATCAATTATTTGATGCCTGGTCGTGGCAGGGTCTTCTATCTTATTCCTATAAGTCGATTCTTTTGACTGGCGACCGTCTATCTGAGTCGGTGCAGTTTCCGATTGGTTTTGGTTGATGTTCTAGGTCGTGCCGTAAAAGGAGGCCGATGGACTTCTTCTGGATCATGGTGATCTGCATCATACAGAGTAGATGGATCAACAGGAATTGTCCACCCACGTTGGGTAAAAACATCTTTAGGCCACTCGAGGAGAAGTTACTGTAAATGCGTGGCCACGCTCGGAAAGAGATCTATGGTAGATTTTCCTGTCAGACAGTTACTCTCCCTATCGAGAAAACCACTCTAGATATTGTCAATCGCAAGTGCGACCTGAAAGACACCTTGCGTTGAGTGGGAGATGTGATAAAGAGACAAGAGAATTGGTGACGCACACTTGTGTCAGACAAGTGGAAGATTGTTGGAGTAGGTGTCCTCCACAATAGTGCGCCACATATAAATCTTATTAAGGAATATAATTGGGATATTTATTGACTATATCTATGATTAGTCAGTTGATTAACGTAAATCAATAAGGTTGGCTTACTAGAGTTTGACGTTATTGTCGTTTGACGGCGGTGATCAACTGATCCCTTTCGGTCACACCTAAAGGATGAAATCCAAATAGTAACTAATTATTTGTATACGATACAGTTAATTATACGTTTACATATATTCGATATGTACGAGAGTTAATTGTTAGAAATTGAGTTAAGAACTCAAATTCGATTGAACTAATTTTTCAATTATGCGATAATTGACTAATAAATTTATATCTTATTTTAATACGATTAAATAAGATTTAACTTAGTAATTAATCGTTAACTTACTAAATTAGTTGAGGTTTTGAGATAGAGCTAATTAGTTAATTATATTTACAAGGAATTGTAAAATAAATTAACCAAGCATTGTTGGGACCCATTATATATTGATATAATGGTAAAATATTACTTAAAATTTTAAGTACATATTATTTATTTAATTGAGTCATATAATTGTTATATGATCAAATTAACACTTAATTATACAAGATAATTAACCATATGATCAATAAGTATTTGTGAGACAAATATCAAAAATCAAATTGGACCAAACTAGGCCATTGTGGCCGGTTAGATTGTATTTACATGGTGATGATTTTTGTTCTTGTTTACACTCTTTAGTTACTAAATGAAAGTGACATAACAAGTAGAATATAATCATTACTTATACTACAACACTTCACCCTAATGCATGTGATTAAAATAAGCCAAATGAGAGCCTTGTAGAGCTCACCATGACCGGCCATATTGCCTATAAAAGGGCAATATGGTTGATCATTTTATTAATTCAATTCATGATTATTTTCTTACTTCTCTCAAAAACTCTTCTTCTCTCTAAAAACTCTCAAATACTAATATTTACTAAGTATTACTAGTGTAGTAATATATTCTAATATTAGTAGTATAATATCTATCTTATTATCTAGTTAATAATAAGGGTAGATTATTTGGGTTCATCTTGCTGCAACTAAGAGGAGATCTTGTACTTTGGAGATTACTTCTGTTCATCCATATTTGTAGCTCAAGAACAACAAGAAGGAGTTCTTGTTGTGCCCATATATTTTTCATATCAATGTGAGGAAATTTCTTCTTTTATATAAATGTCTTTATATTTGCATGCATGTTACATAGATCATTAAATACTAAATTCACAAGTAATTTAGCAACTAATTAGAAGAGTCTAATTAAGGTCTATGGACTTTCAAAAAACACGTAAATGATATCGAGTAACCCTTCACTGTTACCTTTTCGCGTCTTCAATCCGCGTCGATGTCCTCTTCTATCAAGAAGTAGTCTTTGTCGGGGTCTTGGAGGTCACCACCTACAATTAGATAATAAAAGATGAATATAATTCACCTTTGAGAAAGACGGAGAAATTGAAAAGCGAGAAAGACGATATTTTTATTACCAATACGGATAGAGGACGATGAGAGGGAAAGAATAAGACAAACTTTAGTGAATTTGAGCGAGTAACGAAGGAGTAGAATCGATATTAAATTGGAGAAAATATGGAGGTTAGGGTTTTTGGTTTTTACTTGGTGTGGAAGAAGAAGATTGAATGTGAGGGAGAGTTAGGGTTATGAGGGAGTATATGGAGTAAGTGGAAAACATATGGGAAAAGCTCAAAAACGTCTTAAGACGTAACTTACTCGAAATCTCGCGTAAAGTCCAAATACGAACTCGGAAATTCTAAATTAGACACGGGAAATTTAATTCTAAACTAAAACTAAATTTCGCTGAAAAGTATCCGTATAATATTTTTACTATAAAAATAGGGTACATTTGCGGGTGTTACAATCACCCCACCTTTTAAAAAGTTTCGCCCTCGAAACTTGAGCGAAAGAAGGATACCTTAATCGAATAGGCTTGGATATTTAATACGCATAGAAGCTTTCGTTTCCCACGTCTCTTCTTTGACATTAGCACATCTCCACAAGATTTTCACTAAAGGAACCACTTTACTTCTCAACTTCTTATCCTTGCGATCTAGGATGCGGATCGGCTTCTCTTCAAAGGACAAGTTTGGTTCAAGCTCGGGCATTTCCGCTTGAAAAACATGGCTTGGATCACTAACGTACTTTCTCAACTAAGAAACATGGAATACATCATGAACCTTAGCCGAATTCGGGGGCAAGTCCAACTTGTAAGCAACGGCACCAATCCTTTTTACAATATCAAAGGGTCCAATGTATTTCGGGCTCAATTTACCCTTTACACCAAACCGTTTAACACCCTTCATTAGGGATACTTTCAAGAACACTTTATCTCCAACTTCAAATTCTAACGGTCTTCTTCGGATATCGGCATAAGATTTTTGTCGATCTTGAGCGGCTTTCATTCTATCAAGAATGACCTTCACATGATCGATAGTCTCAACAAGAACATCGGGGCCTAAGTCACGAACATCACTCAATTGATTCCAAAATATAGGACTTCGACATTTCCTTCCATAAACAGCTTCATAAGGAGCCATCTTGATCGAGGCATGATAACTATTGTTGTAAGAAAACTCCACTAACGGTAGACTCTTTTCCCAACAAGATTGGAAGTCGAGTGCACAAGCCCTAAGCAAGTCTTCTAAAGTCTGAATAGTCCTCTCGGTCTGACCATCGGTAGCGGCATGAAATGCGGTACTCATCAACAATTTACTACCCATAGCTTATTGTAAAGCCTTCCAAAATCTCGAACAAAATCTCGGATCTCGGTCGGATATGATCTCCTTGGGAACACCATGATATCTAACAATCTCATCAACATAGGCTTTTGCTAAACGATCTAAACTCCAAGTCTCTTTGATCGGAATAAATCTAGCACACTTGGTCAAACGATCAACAACAACCCAAACGACATCTTTACTTCCAACGGTCCTTCGCAAAGCCATGACAAAATCCATAGAAATAGATTCCCACTTCCATAGTGGAACATCCAACGGTTGTAGCAATCCACCGGGCCTCTTGTGTTCAATCTTCACTTGTTGGCAAGTAAGACATCTTCCAACATAAGACACAACATCGCCTTTCAGATTCGGCCACCAAAATTGTAGCTTCAAATCTTTATACATCTTATCACCTCCGGGCTGAATAGAATAAGGGGAAAGGTGAGTTTCATCAAGAACTCGCTTTCTCAAATCAAGAGCATTAGGCACAAACAAGCGGCCATGGAATCGAAGAACACCTTTATCATCAAACTTGAAATCTTTAGCTTTTCCTTCAAGAAGTTTGGCTTGAATAGACTTGTAGGTAGGATCATCAACTTGGCTTTCGCGGATCTCACGGAGGAAAACAGGTTCGGCAGTCATAGCACCAACATAGTCAAATCCACGTACCAAGAATTCCAACTTCATATTCCGAAACTCAATACAAAGATCATCGTGTAATACCCGTATAGCATTCAAGGAATGAGAAGATTTTCTACTAAGAGCATCGGCAACAATATTTGCCTTCCCTTCATGGTACAACAACTCAAAATCATAATTATTCACCAATTCCAACCATCTTCTTTGTCTCATATTCAACTCTTTTTGAGTAAATATGTACTTCAAACTCTTGTGATCGGTGAATATACGACAATGAACACTAATAAGATAGTGTCTCCACACTTTCAAAGCATGAACAACGGCGGCCAATTCCAAATCATGAGTAGGGTAGTTCACTTCATGAACTCTCAACTGCCTTGAAGCATAAGTGAAGCAGGAGCTAGGGGAGCAACCTCATTTGGCAATCCAGTTCAGAGAACAACCAACAAAGACACCCATGTTCAGTCCAAAGCAGATCAAGTCCAAACAACTAAGTTTTCAAAAGCAACAAAAGGTAACCATGTCCAAGCAACACACAATCAAGTTATGACACCATCAAAGGCTCATGATCAAGCAACAACAACATCTACACAAGCCATGCCAACCAGAGTAACAAGGTCCCAAATCAACAACAGCCAGAAGGATTCCACAGACACCAGTACCAGTTCCAGGCCACATATCCTACAGCAATTGTCCAAGCAAGGGCTCCAACTTCTTTTCCCATCTAGTTGAGGTCCTTAGCTACAAAAAAGTCCAGGATAAGTTTTCCAAATTATCCTTGGAAGTTCAAGTAAAACAGCCCACAAGTTAACCAGTCACTTTGAGAGCCAGGCTGGTTTCAAGACCAATTGATGAACAAAGGCATCTTACTTTTGTGTGAACCTTAGTAGTATTAATAAGGATGTTGGAAGGAGCTTAGAAGTCCTTCTCAAGGTTCCATTTGAAGCACCAGACAGCCAAAACAACCCCAAAGAAAACTGCTCAAACAATGTCATTTCAGGAAAGGAGACAAACTTACTTTTCAGTTGCTTTTTCTGAAGTTGTTGCAGTCTGTTTTTGCTCGTCTTACTAGTAGACAAACTCTAGTTTTATCATTCAGCCTTTTGCCTTGAAAGAAACTCAGAATGCTGAATGATAAAACTAGAGTTTTCACTCTTTCTTTGTTAACCTGTGCCAGTCTTGGTTAGCTCAAAACCCTCAACAAAACTTGTGCTAGTCTTAGTTTGTTGGCCTGATTTAGGGTCATTCACTTGTGCTTGTCTTAGTGAGTGAGTTTAGCTTGGGATTCACTGCATTTAGAGCTACCTGTGCTTGTCTTGGTAGCCCTGAATACAGGGTTTATCTATCTTGTCCTAGTCTTGTGTTGTATGTTTCCTATTCTTGTCTTAGCCCCTAGTTTGGTGTTTCAAATTGGTTATCAGAGCTAAGGTTTATTTCTACTGTGAGTTCATTTAACCAAACTACATTCAAAACTACAAAAATAGCCCAATGAGTGAAGAGAGATTGGCAGGAGTAGAAGCAAGGATGGAGGACCTGGCTGGGGTTGTAACCACCCTAACCAGAGCCTTGGATCAGGTGATAGGCAACCAAATATTTGCTGGAGGAAGAGGCAGAGGTCGTGGGAGAGGCCTATGTCCACCAGGAGGCAGGGTCAGACCACCTGAAGAGGAGGAACCTTCAGACTCAGATGAATCCACAAGGCGCAGAGCTTCAGGGCATGGCCTCACTGATAAACACCTCAAGGTAGACATTCCTGAGTTTTCTGGTAGCTTAAATCCTGATGATTTGTTAGAATGGCTTAGGGATATAGAGAGAGTCTTTGAATACAAAGGATACAATGATGCTAAAGCCTTTAAAGTAGCTATTCTGAAATTGAAAGGGTATGCTTCCCTGTGGTATGAAACCATGAAGAGTCTAAGGGCTAGGGAGGGTAAGGAACCCATCAAATCCTGGTCTAAGTTGAAGAAAAAAATGTTGAACAAGTTTGTTGCTAAGGATTATACTCAGGATTTGTTCATCAAGCTGTCTAAACTAAAACAAAATGAAAAATCTGTTGAGTCTTATCTGAGAGAGTTTGAGCAGCTTACCCTTCAATGTGACATCACTGAGAAACCTGAACAAAGGATTGCTAGATTCCTAGAAGGCCTAAGCCCAGGCATTGCTAACAAGGTTAGGATGCAGCCCCTATTGTGACAACCCTCGCGAATGCGGAAATATAAAACAAACAAGCATGTGAATTATATAGCGGAAATATGAGATTTTAAAAACCTTTTTATACATGCAAGATAGATAAAACGAGGAGTGCCAAAAATATTACAAACTAAGTGCGGAATACAACAAAGAGACGGAGTCTCTCAAAATGTTAGCAAAGAACAAGTGTTTAGCAAACTAGCTAAAATCGTCTAGAGGTGAATCTTCCAGGGACAACGCCCGCTAGCTCACACCCGAACCCAAAATATCATATCCAAAAAGCATCCAAGCAAGCAACCTGTTCATCCATGAAAAACATGAATGCCACAGTCAGTGGGGAGTAACTCCGGGTTCTCCCAGCCATATCACATTTAACGTACATATAAGGAAATACAAAGTAAAGCATGCATATATATATATATACATGTGAGTTGCAATAAGAATAGATAGGCAATTATATAGATAATGATAAGATCATGTGGAAATCAAATCCGTTAACCATCATGTTATTCAAAGACTCGGGGAAGACACTCTTAGGCAATCGAATACGCTCACTAGGGCTTTGCATCTCACCGTGCGGGATAAGATTGATAAGATTGAGACTCGACAGACAAACCACGTCAAGTCATGCGATGATCACAATAAATACAACATATTATCATCCATTCACGACCAAGACCTTGACGGGGTGTCAAGTCATGCAATGACCATGAATACAATCATGAAATCACGCATTCAAAGACAACGACACAAAGAGGACAATTCTCACGGTAAATGAAACGCACTAGCATCGATGTACATGGCAAGTATGATTAAAAGGCGTTCACGGATGACATTTCCCTCAACCCATATACGATGACATTTCGTATAGGTAGACTAATTTCCTCCTGGTAGGACGACGATAATAATACGGTCCTAGTCTAAATCTGGCCAGACTCTCGGAATAAATCATGTTCCGATTCGACACGTCGATGACGTTTCGCATCCAAGACTCGGGCTTACAATATATATGCCGAGTACCCCAATTCGGTAGATCAATTCACGAAAGAGGCGGAAAAACAACTCAAGCCTCATAACAAGCGGTACGCTACATGCAAATAACACCACCTCGCAAGTATACAACATTTGACGGCCGGGTCGAACAACGCATAGCGTTCAACTCCCAACAACGTCGTCATATGCCCACTAACACATGCATTTAAGCAGTAGGATACCTCTCCGTTCCGACATTCCAGCCTTACGAACGGGAAGGTAGCCAAGGGAATGAGAATACATAGCACAAGACAAAATCGTGCTCAAACCGTAACATATGTAAAAACCGACTCAAAGTGGGACATAGCAAAAACCGTCACAAAACATGTGATACATGCAAAAGAGATATCATATATCCAAAACATGAATATCATAAGACATTACGTAAAATTATACGATAAACCGATCATGCGAACTATTATAAATCACGAGTTTTAGAAGTCAAAAGAAAACAACACAGCCGTGTTGCAGGTCGGGCAAATGACCGGTGGCCGGTGGGCCGGCTCAGAACACAGGCAAAATCCCAAAAACAGAGAAAAGAGGTCTGGGCCGGTCAGTGGACCGGCGGCCGGTCGACCGGCACAGAACATCACACCAAAATCAAAACTTCCCATACTGATGTGTTCCAGGCCGGTGGGATGACCGGTGGCCGGTGGGCCGGCCTGGAGCACCTCTTCATGCAAAAACCAAGTTTCCAAAATGAGTTACTGAAGTGTTCTCAGCCGGTGGTCAGACCGGCGGCCGGTCGACCGGCTGGGAACACCCCTTCATCCGTGAGCTTCCAAAGCTTAACCAATTCAATCCAAAACTTATATATACTTCTAATAATCATCAACAATCAATATATAACATCAATATTCATCATATAACATCATTTACTAATCATAGCATGGTTCCTAATCTTCCTAATCGTAATCTAATACGATTTTCTAGCATATAAACATGTAAAACACGTAAGTGATACCGAGTAACCCTTCACCGTTACCTTTAAAGCGACTTCACTAATCGTCAAGCTCCTCTTCTATAAGGAAATAGTCTTTGTCGGGATCTTGGAGGTCGCCACCTACAAATAGATCGTAAAAAGATGAATAAAGTTCATCTTGAGAAAGACGGGAAATTTGAAAAGCGAGAAAGACGATGATTTTAATATCAATACGGATAGAGGAAGGTACGGGAAGAAGAATAAGATAAACTTACGTAAATTCTATCAAGTAACGAAGAAGTTACGACGAATCAAAGATCGATATTCAAAGAGGGAAAGTTTCTTAAGGTAGAAGAAAGGGTTTTGTGTTTGATTTTGTGATGAATGAAAAATTAGGTTAAGGGAGGGAGTAGTGTGAGTTGTGTAGGAAAAGTCAAAGACGGTTTCCAAAGTCAAGAAAGTCAAACTCGACTCAAAAGTCAAGAAAAGTCAAACTCGACTTAAGACGGGATTTTCATGGAATTTCTCGGAAATTCCAAATACGAACTCGGAAATTCAAAATTCGACTCGGAACTTAAAATTCTAATTTAAAACTTAAATTTACTGAAAAGCTTTCGTAAAATATTTCTACTAGAAAAATAGGGTACATTTGCGGGTGTTACACCTATGGTCCTTTGAGGACGTGGTTAACCTATCCCTTAGGGTTGAGAAAATGGGGAAGGAAACAACCAAGTCTTTCACCAAACCTGCTATAACTAAACCTTATGCTGGGGTCAGGATTGGGGAAGGTCCTAGGACTCCCATAACTTTTAATAGGAACCCCTTGGACAAGGGTAAGGCACCTGTAAGTCAGCAAACTACCCTCACTCCTTCAGAAGAGAAGAGAAAATGTTATCAATGTCAAGGTTATGGCCACTTTAAGAGAGACTGTCCCTCAAGAAGAGCCTTGACAGCAGTGGAAGTCATGGAATGGGAGAAGGAAGGGCTCATTGAGTATGAGCAGGAGGAGGGAACAGGAGAACAGGAAGAGGAAGGTGATGCCCCTTTGGTAGTAGCCCCACCAGACACTGGTCACAACCTTGTTCTTTGGAGGGTTATGCACTCTCAGCATCAACCCCTAGAAGAAGACCAGAGATCTCTAATCTTTAGGAGCAGGTGTACTATTCAAGGGAGGGTTTGTAATGTGATCATAGATGGGGGAAGTTGCACCAATGTGGCCTCAGTTACCTTGGTTAACAAGCTTGACTTGGAGACCAAACCCCACCCCAACCCTTACAAACTCAGATGGTTGAACAAGGGTGCTGAAGTAAGGGTTGATCAACAATGTTTAGTGTCCTTCTCTATTGGGGGCACCTACAAGGATGAGGTGACTTGTGATGTAGTGCCTATGGATGCATGCTATTTACTGCTGGGCAGACCATGGGAGTTTGATAAAGATGCCTTGCATAAAGTGAAGAGCAATGTGTACACTTTTAGACATGGGAATCAAAGGATAGTCCTGACACCTTTACCCCCAAACACTAGGGACTATGGTAGTCCTAGTACCAGTGGATCCAAGGAGGTTCTTTTCCTCACAGAGGCAGCCATGCTCAGAGAGGTGGAACAAGAACAACCTGTGTATTTCCTCTTATCCAAACAGGTTGAGGAACCAGTTGAGGTTCCCCCAGAGGTAAAGGAGCTGATCAGTGAGCATGAGGATGTATTTCCAGAAGAACTACCATCAGGACTTCCTCCCCTAAGGGGCATAGAGCACCAGATAGACCTCATTCCAGGTGCCATGCTACCTAACAGGCGAGCATACAGGAGTGACCCCAAGTCCACCCAAGAGTTGCAGAGGCAGGTAGAGGAGCTGATGTCAAAGGGATTTGTCAGGGAATCTTTGAGTCCTTGTGCAGTGCCTGCCCTCCTAGTCCCTAAGAAGGATGGTTCCTGGAGAATGTGTATTGACAGCAGGGCCATTAACAATATCACTGTCAAGTACAGGTTCCCCATCCCAAGGCTGGATGACATGTTCGATGAGTTAAGTGGAGCCAGCCTATTCTCCAAGATAGATCTTAGGCAAGGTTACCACCAGGTGAGAATCAGGGAGGGGGATGAGTGGAAAACAGCATTTAAAACCAAGCATGGGCTCTATGAATGGCTGGTGATGCCATTTGGTCTCTCCAATGCCCCTAGTACATTCATGAGACTTATGACTGAAGTCTTAAGGCCTTTCATAGGTCAGTTCATTGTGGTGTACTTTGATGATATCCTGGTCTATAGTAAGGGCAAATCTGAACATCTGAACCATCTAAAGTTGTTGTTTCTGAAACTGAGAGAGCATAAGCTCTTTGGGAAAATGGAGAAGTGTACTTTCATGACCGAGGAGGTTAAATTCTTGGGGTATGTCATCTCTGCCAAGGGCATATCTGTGGATCAGGAGAAGATTGCAGCCATCAAGTCTTGGCCTATTCCCAAGAACATCACTGAGGTTAGGGGTTTTCATGGCCTAGCCTCCTTCTATAGAAGGTTCATACAAGGATTCAGCACTATCATGGTGCCTGTAACAGAAGGGATGAAAAGGGTGAGTTCAAGTGGACTGAACAGGCACAAGCAGCCTTTGAGCTCATCAAAAAGAAGCTTTGTGAGGCACCTATACTAGCTCTACCTGATTTTGATCAGCTATTTGAAGTAGAGTGTGATGCAAGTGGGGTAGGGATTGGAGCAGTACTCATCCAAGGAAGGAATCATGTGGCCTTCTTCAGTGAGAAGCTCAATGGGGCTAAGCTCAATTACTCCACATATGACAAAGAGTTTTATGCCTTGGTGAGAGCCCTCATGTACTGGAGCCATTATCTCAAACCCAAGCCTTTTGTACTTCACTCTGATCATGAGGCCCTGAAATACATAAATGGCCAACACAAGCTCAGTGCAAGGCATTCAAAATGGGTTGAATACCTTCAGTCCTTTAACTTCTCAAGTAAATACAAGGAAGGTAAGTCAAATGTGGTAGCAGATGCCTTGTCTAGGAGACATTCTATGCTGGTGACAATCCAACAAAGGGTGCTAGGCTTTGAATTTATGAAGGAGCTGTACCAGGATGATCCTGATTTCATGGAGGAGTGGTTAGCCCTGCAGAACAATCCTAGAGTAAAAGAGGCCAAGTATCAGTTGCAGGAAGGTTACATGTTTAAGGGGAACAAATTGTGTGTCCCTAGAGGCTCATACAGGGACCTATTGGTGAGGGAAGTCCACTCTAATGGGCTAGCAGGACATTTTGGGGTGCAGAAGACCATGGATATCCTGCAAGATCAGTTTTACTGGCCTAGGATGGAAGGGGATGTTCAAGCTATTCTTAGGAGGTGTTCTACTTGCCAAAAGGCAAAGAGTTCTTTCCAAGCAGGACCTTACACTCCACTGCCTGTACCTGACAAACCTTGGGAAGACATCAGCATGGATTTCATTGTGGCTCTGCCCAAGACTCCTAGGGGAAAGGATTCCATCATGGTTGTGGTTGACAGATTTAGCAAAATGGCTCACTTTGTGCCATGTAGGAAGACTGAGGATGCCTCAGGGGTTGCTGAGCTTTACTTCAAAGAAGTAGTCAAACTACATGGAGTGCCTAGATCAATTGTTTCAGACAGGGATACAAAGTTTATGAGTTACTTCTGGAAGACCCTGTGGAAGCTCCTAGACACCAGGCTGCTTTTTAGTACATCCCACCATCCTCAAACTGATGGTCAAACAGAAATCACCAACAAAACCCTAGGGAGAATACTGAGGTGCATTGTGAAGAAGTCACTAGGAGATTGGGATCTCAAACTAGCCCAAGCAGAATTTGCCTTCAACAGGGCCCCTTCATCAAGTACTGGCCACAGTCCCTTTGAGGTGGTCTATGGCAGCAACCCACTCATGCCTATGGAACTATCCAATGTGCCTAAAGATATACTGAACTATGATGCCAAGAAGAGGGTGGAACAAATGCTCAGGTTGCATGAACAGGTTAAGAGAAACATAGAGAAGACTAATAAGCAGTACAAAATCAAAGCCAAGGTACCAAGAGGAAAGAAGGAGTTTCAGGCAGGTGACCTGGTGTGGTTACACCTCGGAAAGGAAAGGTTCCCAAGCAAAAGAAAGAACAAACTTATGCCTAGAGCAGAAGGCCCTTTTGAAGTCATAGAGAAGGTGGGAGCCAATGCTTACAAGGTGGATTTGCCAGGAGAATATGGAGTTCATGGCACATTTAACATAGGAGACCTTAGCCCCTACTATGACAGTGAAGAAGAGAACCCTGGAGATTTGATGCTCAAATCTTTCCAACCTGGGGAGGATGAAGCAGGAGCTAGGGGAGCAACCTCATTTGGCAATCCAGTTCAGACAACAACCAACAAAGACACCCATGTTCAGTCTAAGGCAGATCAAGTCCAAACAACTAAGTTTTCAAAAGCAACAAAAGGTAACCATGTCCAAGCAACACACAATCAAGTTATGACACCATCAAAGGCTCATGATCAAGCAACAACAACATCTACACAAGCCATGCCAACCAGAGTAACAAGGTCCCAAATCAACAACAGCCAGAAGGATTCCACAGACACAAGTACCAGTTCCAGGCCACATATCCTACAGCAATTGTCCAAGCAAGGGCTCCAACTTCTTTTCCCATCTAGTTGAGGTCCTTAGCTACAAAAAAGTCCAGGATAAGTTTTCCAAATTATCCTTGGAAGTTCAAGTAAAACAGCCCACAAGTTAATCAGTCACTTTGAGAGCCAGGCTGGTTTCAAGACCAATGGATGAACAAAGGCATCTTACTTTTGTGTGAACCTTAGTAGTATTAATAAGGATGTTGGAAGGAGCTTAGAAGTCCCTCTCAAGGTTCCATTTGATGCACCAGACAGCCAAAACAACCCCAAAGAAAACTGCTCAAACAATGCCATTTCAGGAAAGGAGACAAACTTACTTTTCACTTGCTTTTTCTGAAGTTGTTGCAGTCTGTTTTTGCTCGTCTTACTAGTAGACTTTTCGTATCTAATTTGTTGTTATTTCAAGGGTCCTTTTTAAGCCCTTAGATGTAGTCTTATGTTGGATGGTGAGGATCTTTTGTAATGCTCTATATAAAGAGCCTTTTGCCTTGAAAGAAACTCAGAATGCTGAATGATAAAACTAGAGTTTTCACTCTTTCTTTGTTAACATGTGCCAGTCTTGGTTAGCTCAAAACCCTCAACAAAACTTGTGCTAGTCTTAGTTTGTTGGCCTGAGTTAGGGTCATTCACTTGTGCTTGTCTTAGTGAGTGAGTTTAGCTTGGGATTCACTGCATTTAGAGCTACCTGTGCTTGTCTTGGTAGCCCTGAATACAGGGTTTATCTATCTTGTCCTAGTCTTGTGTTGTATGTTTCCTATTCTTGTCTTAGCCCCTAGTTTGGTGTTTCAATAAGCCACCACTTTCCTACTTTGCATAAGTACACAACCCAATCCCATCTTGGAAGCATCACAATAGACATCAAAGTCTACGCCATCTTCAGGTAAAGTTAACACCGGAGCGGTAGTTAACCTTTTCTTTAACTCTTGAAAAGCGGCTTCACAAGCTTCATTCCAAAGGAACTTGGTTTCCTTCTTCAACAATTGGGTCATTGGTCTAGCAAGCTTTGAGAAATCTTTGACAAATCTACGGTAATAACCAGCTAAACCAAGAAAACTTCAAACTTCTCTAACATCGGTCGGACTCTTCCAATCCACCACAGCTTCAATCTTAGAAGGATCCACCATTACACCTTCTTTAGAAATTACATGCCCAAGAAAGGACACCTTAGGTAACTAAAATTCACACTTGGAGAATTTAGCAAACCACTTTTGAAGAACACCTAGAATAGTCCTTAGATGAATAGCATGCTCTTCTTCGGTCTTGGAGAAAATAAGGATGTCGTCAATGAACACCGCCACACACTTGTCAAGATACTCACTAAATGTGCGGTTCATTTGATCCATAAAAATAGCGGGAGCATTTGTCAATCCAAAAGGCATGACCTTGAACTCATAATGACCATACCTTGTACTAAAAGCGGTCTTTGAAATATCGGCATCACGAACGGGAACTTGGTGATAACCGGATCTCAAATCAATCTTGGAAAAATTAGAAGCACCCTTTAGTTGATCAAACAAATCTTCAATTCTCGGCAAAAGGATACCTATTCTTGATGGTAATTCGGTTCAATTCACGGTAATGAATACAAAGTCTCATAGAACCATCTTTCTTTTCACAAAGAGAACGGGAGCACCCCAAGGCGAGGCACTTGGTGGAATAAAAACTTTCTCAATCATATCATCAAGTTGCTTCCTTAACTCTTTCAATTCGGTTGGAGCCATACGGTAAGGAGCTTTGGCTATGGGTCCGGAACCAGGTACAAGATCAATAGAAAACTCAACATCACGCTCGGGAGGACTCCCGGGCAAGTCTTTAGGGAATACGTCAACAAATTCACGAACAATAGGCACATCTTCAATATTTGGCAAAGAGGTAGTTGAAGAAGTCACAATACACAAGTATGCTTGGTGACCCTTTCTTACCATACTTACCAATTTCATTGCGGAAATCAAGGACACACCCTTTCGGGGATGAGATCCCTTATAGGTTATTCTAACTCCTAAAGGACTCTTTAAATAGATCTTTTGATCTCAACACTCGAACCTAGCATGGTACAATGCTAACCAATCAATACCTAGAATTATATCGAACTCTCCTAGAGGAAACTTAAGGAGATTAGCGGGAAAGATAGAACCCGCAATAGATATTGGGACATTAGGATATAGAGTAGAACAAGAGATAATTTCTCCGGATGGTAAGGATATGGGAGTATCCTCACTAGATGTAGGCTTGATAGATAATTCATTAGCATAAGTCGAAGACACAAAGGACATAGAAGTACCGGTATCAAATAGAATAAGACACGGTTGCTCTAAGATTGAGAACATACCCGTAATTATCTCCGGATGAGCATCGGCTTCGGCTCGGCTCATAACGAAAATAGAACCCTTAGGTTTGGCAATTGGTGGGGGCAACTTACAATCGGGGAAATCCTCATAACGGTGACCACTCTTTTGGCAAAAGAAGTAAATATAAGGTCGGTTGGAACAAGATACACCGGGGTGGTGTGGAAGTCTACAACGGTTGCAAAAGCGACCTTGAGCTTGAGGTGGATCATATGGCCTATGAGCCACGTTAGAAGTAGCTCGAGGAATTAAAGGAGCGGGAGCTCTTGCATTTGCATTTGCATTTGAAGGAGGATTGAATCTCCTCTTGTTGGCATAAGAGTTGGAGGAAGACGGAGTAAACGGTCTCTTCCCATAGACATTAGGCCTAGGAGTGAAAGAAGGAGAGGGATTATTCATCATAGCTTCATCCTTGATGGCCTTCATGGAGTTCTCGGCCCATAAAGCATCATCATATAAATCCCAAAAGGAAGTAGTATTCCTCCTTACTTTACTTTGAAGTAAAGCACTAAGCTTGTTGCGGTAGTAGAAAGCTCGGTCCTCGTCATCTTTGATGAGCCTCGGAGCAAAATGAGCAAGCTTGTTGAACTCCGTAGTGAAGTCTTGTGCCGACAAGTTACCTTGCTTGAAGTCAATAAATTCCTTGAGCCTTTGTTGCTTTAGCTCCTTGGGATAAAATCGACCTTCGACTAGAGCTTTGAAACAAGCCCAATTGAAGTCGTCTTTAAGAGTAGCGGTGGCGCTAGTAATCGCCCACCAATTATCTGCTTCCCTTACAAGGAAGTGCTTGGCGATCCTTACCTTGTCCTCTTCACGGACTTAGTATAGATCAAATTGCTTCTCCATTTCTCGGAACCATTCCGATAGCTCGGTAGGGTCTGGCTCTCCACCGTAAGGTATAATCTTACTCCTAGCTATTTGGCTTGCCACCCAAGCGTAGCCTCCTTGGTGGTTATCTTCTCTACGAGGGGGAACTTGGTTAACTAGAGCAATACCCGCATCTTGTTGATTCTTCAACACTTGCGTAAGAGCTTCTAGCATAACATTCTCTACTACTCGAAGTCTAACCATCTTCATAAGAAACAAGTACAAAACAAGTTAATCCTAACACTTAGCATAAACAATTAGACTACCAAGTAAAATCCTTAACTTCTACCCATCTCTCATTTATTATTTCAAGGTCAAGTAGTTTAAGTTTAGGGTTCACGTATGTGCGTCGGGAGCGATAAAGCTCTGATACCAACTGTGACAACCCTCGCGAATGCGGAAATAATACATAACAAGCATGTGAATTATATAGCGGAAAATACGGTGTTTTTAAAACTTTTTACATGCAAATAGAACGGTGCGAGGAATGTCAATAATTACAAACCAAATATAAAATACTACAAGAGACGTAGTCTCTCAAAATGTTATCCAACAACAAAGTTATTAGCAACTAGCTAAACAACGTCTAGAGGTGAATCATCCAGGCCAACGCCCGCTAGCTCACACCCGAACCCAAAATACCACAAGCAAAAAGCCATCCAATCAAGCAACATGTTCATCCATGAAAAACATGAATGCCACAATCAGTGGGGAGTAACTCCGGGTTCTCCCAGCCATATGACAATAAACGTACATAAACGGAAATACAAAAGTAGAAGCATGCATATATAAATAAACATGTGAAGTACAAGAAGGATAAATAGGCAATTCAATATATAAGAATATCGATAATTGAAGTACAAAACCGTAACCATCATATTATTCAAAGACTCGGGGATGACACTCTTAGGCAACCATACACTCACTATGTAACAACCCGAAAAGTACCCAATTTTTCTAGTAAAAATATTTACTAACACTTTTCAGTAGAACTTAAGTTTTTAAAATAGGAATTTTTGTTCCGAGTCTTATTTTGAAATTCCGCGTTCGTATTTGGAATTTCTGAGAGATTTCATGAAAAGACCGTTTTTAGTCATCTTTGACTTTTCTTGACTTTTAAGTCGTCTTTGACTTTTCCTTGACTTTTTAAAGTCGTCATTGACTTTTTCTTGACTTTTAAGTCGTCATAAACTTTTCTTGACTTTTAAGTCATTTTGACTTTTCTCGACTTTTAAGTCGACTTTGACTTTCGTTGACTTTTCCCGACTCGGTTCATAAGTTTGAAGACCGAAATTTTATTTAAAAAAATAATATTTTTGATTTATTTTTATTTAGATTTATCATAATTTAATATAATTATTTTGAATTTATTCGGAATTTAAAGAATAACTTTTACGGTTTTAACCGAACGTCATTTAACTATTCCCGACTCATCGTAAATCCCGAAACGAAATCAAAACTCGACTTTGGCATGAGTCACACGTGCGTGTCATCGTTTTCCACTCACAATTAGATATTTTAATTATTTTGATTAAACTAATCAAAATATCTAGATATTTCTTTACTTTATCGATCCGTCAACGAAGATTACGCAAATCGCTCAAAAAACAGACCGATTCCTCACCATATTACACGGCTCCTTTAGTCCTCTAATAGGGCTTGATATTTTCATTACTTTTGATTACAATATCATAATATCTAGATATTATTTCACTTTCTCGATCAGTTAACGAGAATTACGCAAAACGCTCGAAATCAGATCCGTCTTCTCACCATACCACACGGCTCCTAAGTCCTCTAATAGGACTAGATATTTGTCTTTCTTTTGATTATTAATAGCATAATATCTTGATATTTAGTATAATTAACTTTATCGTTAATTATATTTAATCGATTACCGTAAAACAATTATTAAACCTGAGTCAATTACGTAACAACAATTTCAAAACTCGACATCTATTCTTGCCTATAATTACACGGCTCATCCACTCTTCTTTACTCACAAACAACTTTTCATTTTACAAAAAATCAAAATAAGATCAAAATATCACTTTCTTTAATCGTTCTTCGTGTTCTTCGTCGTTCATCATTTGTTCTTCATCGTTCTTGAGCAAAACCTTCATAAAATCTTCATTTCTTAATTAAATCCGTCTTAACTTATATTTCTAGACTCTCCTCTTCGCTCCTCATCTTCACGTACGGTTTAATTTCAATTCCGTCTAGATCGTTTTCAACACTTTAATTATGAGAAATTAAGTTTTAAGTTCTAATAATGTTTTTCTTGTCTTTTCTTATAGGGGAAGATTTTGAAGACGAGTTTGGAGACTCGTATCTTTTGGGTGAAGATTAGTAGGAGGGTTTCTTATTATATATACTTCTTATTATTTTGGTGCTAAGTGGTTTGCTAGCTAAGGTAACAATTCCGATTTACTCGACGAAATAATGTCACATAGCTTTTAGTTTTTGTTATTTAGGATTTTAGTTAGTAACATAGCTTTTAGTTTTTGATTCATGTTATGGTTATTTATGATTTTAGTTAGTAACATAGCCTTTAGTTTTGTTTCTTTTGATTTTGGTTCATCTTTGTTTATGGTTCATGTTTTTATGTTTTAAGGATTTTTAGTAGTAATATGATAAGTAGTTGTTTTTATTAGGTTGTATGAATTTATAATAAGTTAGTGTTCTTGGCATATTTTTATGGTTTGTTCATAATCATGAATTTTTGTATGGATGGCTGTTAAAATGGTTGTTTGATAATTAAAACATGTTGAAATTAATTGGTGTTTGATGGTGGATTGAACCGTGGGAAATGGCCAGCCAAACCGGACCAAACCAGACCGGTCCAGGCCGGTTCAGACCCGGTCTGGGTTGGTCCATGGTGGGTCCGGGTTTTGTTCTTTGGGTTGTGTCGATGTTTGATTGTTATGTTGTTGTTTTGACGGGTTTTAATTATGTTAAACCATGCGGGAAATATTAGGAAACGGTTTTTAGTAAAGTTTAATCAAAACAGCCATTTTTGTCATCAAAAAGGTCGTGGGGCCCCATCCAGGCCCCATGTGGGTCCGGCCCAATTCAGCCCGTTGATCCTACTTTGGGACTTGTGACGGTTTTTGAGTTATCGTCATTTTTATCGCGTTTTGTAATAATTAGCAAGCGAGAAATATTAATAAGTAAAATATTTATTAAAAAGGTTTTTCATTAAATTATTATTTCTCACATGTTAGAAATTATAAGACGAGATCGTAGTTTATTTTGATATCCTTTAAGTCAAGCGGGGTTTTACGTAAGATTTAATAATTCACATGTTAGAAGCTTTATTAAAATAACATGTAATGAATATGTTGATTTATGTCTATGTGATAAAGACTCTGTTTCTAGGCCGGTTTGATCCACGGTTTGGTCAAACTACGATCTAGTCAGCCCCGATTTGACTGATGAACCGTCGCGGGACTCGGGTCGGGGATTTGTCTTCAAGTAAAGTTGTATTTAATTATTGAATTAGCCTTAGTAGATATGAGGCGATATGATATTTGATTATTATTGATATGCAATTAGTCACATGATAGGATGTTTTCCCGTGAATGTTTTATTATATGGTTGGTGTCGTGTTGACTAAGTACCCATAGAGAATTATGAGTATATGGCGTCTTGACCATGCTAATTCTAAATGAGTAGCTTGGACCACGACATTGATAGGCCGTACTATCTTTAACGAGCATACGGAGTTTGTCGCTTGATAGCGTTTGTGACACGGCCTGGGGGGCTTATCTCCAAGTCGGGGCATGGCATCCTAAGAGTTCCGCTTTGGGAAGGGAGCCAGCTTAAGTACTAGCCATCTCTGCTTAGGGGGTCGCCTAGTATAGTTTCTCATAGACGGTTATGTCATGGGACGGGGAACGGAATAGCTGTTGTCGCTAGGTCTGATCAGTCTAGGACTAGGATATGTTGTCCTACCTTGTGGTATAGCCTCGAGTTACAGAAGTATTCGATTGACTGTCCTTAGAACTTATGCCTGTTTGTAGAAGTATTGGTCTTTCATGTATGTATGATTCTATGAGTTCTAGAAGGTGAGATGCAAGCCGGCTAGGATTGATAGAGTTTGGATTAACGGTTGTTAACTGATTCACATGATTACGTGTTGATTAGGGTTTGAGTGTATCAGGTCCATGTTACATGGTAACCGCTGAGCCAGCATACCAGCTTCCCTACCTCGAGTTATATTTTATTATCGGATTCACATGATAGCTTTCATATGATAGGTTATCTGTTAGTTATTTGTTTCATAACATGAAAAGCATATCATATATGTTAAAGTTTTGTATTTCCAATATACATTGCTTTTATGTTATTCATGTTTAATTAAACTCGACATTTCGTGGCTGGGAGAACTCGGAGTTACTCCCCACTGACTGTGGCTTCCGTGTTTATATTTAATGCGGTCGAACAGGTGGTGTTGCATATTTGGGGTACATGGACGAGCTAGCGAGCGAAGTATGTACCTTGGACCTATATTCGGTTCATAGTTTGTATATTATTGTACACACTTTTATTTCCGTATTTATACGGGAGATATGTCTCCCGTCTTGTATATTTCTTTTGTAGAATTTTATTTCCGTTTTGTAATGACCTTTTTGTTTTATGACACCTTCGTTTTGTATTATCTTATTTCTTTTATGTATTTAAATAATTTTTTTCTTTCCGCAAATTTGAGGGTGTCACAGTTGGTATCAGAGCTATTTTGCTCCCGACGCACGTTTGTGTACCCTTGTATAAATAACTTGACCTTAATAAAATAATAAACCGTGAGATAGAAGGGTAAGATGGTTAGATTAGGATTTATGTTGTAGTCTCTTTGTTCTTGCTAAATGATAAGTACTAATCTGTGTTTTTATTTTGCAAGATGCCTCTGAGGATTGACAACACTATCTTAGCAGCTCTTACCGTTATTATCCAAAACCAGCAAAACCAGCAAAACCAGCAAGCAAATCAGATTCCTATTCCTATTCCTGACCGTGAGAGACACGGGAGTTATACGTGGGTTGCTTCACAGCTATCGAGGAGCCAAGCCAAAACCTACGATGGCGAAGTTGATCCCGTTAAGCTTTCTGTGTGGTTACGAGAGATGGAAAAGAGTTTTTCTCTTTAGGATGTCCTTGAAGAGGATAAGGTCCGTCTTGCTTCTCACTTCTTAGAGAAGGAAGCGGATCAGTGGTGGACTCTTTCTGGTCCTACCGCTAAGTTGGAGCCTAATTTTGGGTGGGCTCGTTTCCGTGAGCTCTTGGAAGCGAGGTTTTACCCCGATGAGTTGAGACAACAAAAGCTGAAAGAATTTATGGATTTCAAGTAAGAAAAACTATCAGTCCAGGAGTTCACTACCCGGTTCAATGAGTTGGCTCATTATGCCACTCGACTTATTAGGGTAGAGGAAGACAAAGCCTTCTTTTATCTGGGAAAGCTTTCTCCCCAGATAAAGGGGAAGATCAGTAGAGGTTCTACTTCGTTTGTCTCGATTTATAATGATGCCATTTGGGCGGAGAGTTCTATTCGGGAGATTGCCGAAGAGGCTCGTACTTCTTATGTGGCGCCTAATTCTTATGGCAAGAGACCACTTTATCCTGCTTCTCGACCTTCTTTTTCTCCCTCTTTTCCAAACAAGAGGAGAAACTTTCAGAGTGGACCGGCAAACCAGAGAAACCGTCCATTTGTGCCGAGTATCAACAACGACCTTAAAGGTCGTGTCTGCTTTACATGCAAGATGCCTATTCACCCTGGTGTTGTTGCTTCACAAGCGGTTGTGTGTTATTTGGTCAACCCGGGCACAAGGCGATGTATGTCCTGAGAGGAAGAGTACGGTTTTACAATACAAAAAAAAAACACTCGGTTATTATCTGGGCGACCTAAGGGTCGTATTTTGATGAATGATCCGTGCTGAGGCGATGCCCACCCGACATCTGAACGGGTATGTTTTTTCGATTTAATGAATACCGTGTTGAAATTTTAATTTGAACACGGGAGCTTCTTTATCGGTGTTATTTCCCTGAGTTTATCCGATAAGTTACCGCTTAAAGCTTCAGTAGGAGAAACTACGCCTATATCGTTACCATCCGGAGAAATATTTTCATGTTCTTATCTTCATTCCGACATTCCAATATCCATAAATGGATCTATTTTTCCGGCGAATCTTTTACGTTTTCCTCTTGAAGAGTTCGATATTATTTTGGGCATGGATTGGTTATCTACTTATCATGCGCGATTCGAGTGCCGTGATCAGAAAATTATTCTTAAAAGTCCTTTGGGTGCTCGTATTTCTTATCAAGGGGTTAGAAAGCAAGCTTGTGTGAAGTTAATTTCCGCTATGAAAATGTTGAACGTTTTGAAGAAGGGTCATAAAGCATTTCTATGTGTAGTGACTACTTCCGATTCTTCTCTTCCTTCTCTGAAGGATGTTCCTATTGTTCGAGAATTTCCCGATGTATTTCCCGATGAATTACCCGGGATTGCTCCGGAAAGGGATGTTGAATTTTCCATTGATCTAGTTCCTGGAACTGGACCAATTGCCAAAGCTCCTTATCGTATGGCTCCTTCTAATGAGGATTGAGAATTCAACTTGATTATTTAATTGGAAACGGGTTTATTAGGCCTAGTGCTTCTCCTTGGGTGCTCCCCGTCTTATTTGTGGTCAAGAAGAAAGACTTTCTTATGCGAATGTTCATTATTACCGTGAATTGAACCGTGTTACCATCAAAAACAAATATCCTCTCCCTCGTATTAATGATCTTTTTGACCAGTTACGGGGTGCTTCTATTTTTTCCAAGATTGATCTTAGATCGGGTTATAATCAGATTCCCGTTCGGGAAGCAGATATTCCGAAGACTGCTTTCAGCTCGAGGTATGGTCATTTCGAATTCAATGTGATGCCATTCGGTTTGACTAACGCTCCAGCTATATTCATGGATCAGATGAATCGTACCTTCCGGGAGTATCTTGATAAATGTGTGGTGGTATTCATTGATGACATCCTGATCTTTTCAAAATCTAAGGAAGAACATGCTATTCATCTTCGAACCATTTTGGGTGTTCTTCGACGCCAAAAGTGGTATGCTAAGTTCTCCAAATGTGAATTCTGGTTGCCCGAGGTATCTTTCCTTGGTCATGTAATTTCAAAAGACGGTGTTATGGTCGATCCAGCAAAAATTGAGGCAGTTGTGTATTGGAAAAGTCCGAAAAAATGTGGTCCGAGAGATACGGAGTTTTTCCTTTGGTTTAAAAAGGTCGCGGGTTATTATCGTCGGGTTGTGAAAGATTTCTCCAAATTAGCAAGACCGATGACGCAATTGCTAAAGAAGGAAGCAAAGTATATTTGGACTGATGAATGTGAAATTGCCTTCTTAGAATTGAAGAAGAGATTGACTACCGCACCGGTTCTAACTTTACCATATGATGAAGCCGATTATGATGTTTATTGTGATGCTTCAAAGCATGGTTTGGGATGTGTCTTGATGCAGAATAGAAAGGTTATTGCTTATGCTTCTCGACAACTCAGGGTTCATGAAGTGAATTATCCGACTCATGATCTTGAGTTAGCAGCTGTAGTACATGCCTTGAAAACTTGGATACATTATCTTATTGGAGTTCATTGCCGAATTTACACCGATCATAAGAGCTTGAGGTGCATTTTTACTCAGAAGGAATTGAACATGAGGCAGAGAAGATGGTTGGAGTTAGTGAAGGATTATGATGCTGAGTTGATTTATCACGAGGGAAAAGCAAATGTTGTGGCAGATGCTTTGAGTAGGAAGACCAGTCATTCATTAAATGCTCTTGGTACTTTACCCGATGAGCTGGTAACCGAGTTTCAGAAGCTTCAGATACAGTCGTTGGGAAAGATTTGATTATCTTGGTGCTTTGGACCGCGGGAACCACCTGAATTTTTATCGAGAGATTCTTACTTTGTTTACTACCGAGGATCACTTTATCGCCATTCGAGCAAAAATCTCACGTTGGGCACAAAGGATGTGGTGGGTGGATAATGTGTCTACCTTCGTTCCCATGGTCGAATGTTTGTTCCGAGAAGTGCCGATTTGAGGAAAAGAATACTTGATTAAGCTCACCTTTCTCCTTATTCTATTCATCCGGGCGGTGACAAAATGTATAAAGATTTGAGACCACAATTCTGGTGGCCTAGGATGAAGATGGAAGTGAAAGAGTATGTTAGTAGATGTCTTACTTGTCAGAAGGTGAAGATTGATCATCAAAGACCCGGAGGTTTGCTGCAACCTTTGGAAATTCCTATGTGGAAATGGGAGTCTATTTCTATGGACTTCGTGATGGCTTTACCTAGGACTTCTAGTGGAAAGGATGCCATCTGGGTTATTGTAGACCGTCTAACCAAGTGTGCCAGATTTGCCTATCAAAGAGACTTGGAAGATAGATGTTTTAGCAGGTGCCTATGTGAAAGAGATAGTACGCTATCATGGAGTTCCTAAAGATATAGTTTCAGATCGTGATCCGAGATTCTGTTCCCGATTCTGGACAGCCTTACAAGAAGCCATGGGTAGTAAATTGTTGATGAGCACCGCTTTTCATGCCGCTACTGATGGTCAAACTGAGAGAACAATCCAAACCTTGGAAGATCTTCTTCGAGCTTGTGCCTTAGACTTTCATACATCTTGGGAGAAGTGTTTGCCTCTGGTGGAATTTTCTTATAACAACAGTTATCATGCCTCTATCAAGATGTCACCATATGAGGCTTTATACGGTAGGAAATGCCGTAGTCCTGTTTGTTGGGATCAAGTGCAAGATGATCATATGTTGAGTCCCGACATAGTTACTGAGACGATCGATCAAGTGCAAGTCATTCGAGAGCGAATGAAGGCCGCGCAAGATAGACAGAAATCCTATGCCGATGTTCGTCGTCGACCACTTGAGTTTGATGTTGATGATCGGGTATTTCTTAAAGTATCACCAATGAAAGGAGTGAAACGGTTTGGAGTGAAAGGGAAGTTGAGTCCTAAATATATTGGGCCGTTTCGTGTGCTTCAAAGAGTTGGTCCTGTTGTTTATCGTCTGGAATTGCCTCCGAACTTGAGCAAAGTTCATGATGTGTTCCATGTTTCGCAATTGAAGAAGTATATCAGTGATCCGAGTCATATTATTCAAGAAGACGTGTTGGACTTGGAACCTAATTTGGCTTTGGAAGAAAGGCCGATTCGTATACTTGAAAGGGCTAACAAACAACTCCGAAACAAGGTGGTGCCTTTAGTTCGTATCCTTTGGCGTTGTGGAAACGTCGAATCAGAAACTTGGGAACCCGAAGCTAAAATGTTAGCTAAATATCCCGAGCTCTTTGCTTGAGGTAAATTTCCTTCTTTCTTTACTCTTTCTATTCGATTTAACCGTTCGAAGATTACGTACCTTCTATCGATATTCTTGATGCTGACGAGAACCTGCCGTTCCGTAGATAAGACCCCGTATCTTATTACAAATATATTTTTAACAGTTTTAAAATAGACCTACATATATGTTACGTTCCTTCTTCTAAGTTTCGAGGACGAAACTTTTTAAAAGGAGGGGTGATTGTAACAACCCGAAAAGTACCCAATTTGCTTCAGCAATAGCTTATGGATACTTTTCAGTAGAACTTAAGTTTTTAATATAGGAATTTTTGTTCCGAGTCGTATTTTGAAATTCCGCGTTCGTATTTGGAATTTTTGAGAGATTTCATGAAAAGACAGTTTGGGCATCTTTGACTTTCTTGACTTTAAATCGTCTTTGACTTTTTCTTGACTTTTTAAAGTCGTCATTTACTTTTCTTGACTTTTAAAGTCGTCTTAAACTTTTCTGAACTTTTAAGTCATTTTTTACTTTTCCCGACTTTTTGGTCGATTTGACTTCCGTTGACTTTTCCCGACTCGTCTCATAAGTATGAAGACCGAAATTTTATTTAAAAAAATAATATTTTTGATTTATTTTTATTTAGATTTATTAAGATTTATCATAATTTAATATAATTATTTTGAATTTATTCGGAATTTAAAGAATAACGTTTACGGTTTTAACCGAACGTCATTTAACTATTCCCGACTCATCGTAAAGCGCGAAACGAAATCGAAACTCAACTTTGGCATGAGTCACACGCGCGTGTCATCGCTTTCCACTCACAACTAGATATTTTATTTGTTTTGAATAAACTAATAATAATATCTAGATATTTTTCTACTTTATCGATCCGTCAACGGAGATTACGCAAATCGAGCAAAAACAGACCCGGCAAGCACAAGACCACACGGCTCATTTTCCTCTCTAATAGCCCTTGATATTTGTATTACTTTTGATTACAAAATCATAATATCTAGATCACTATTTGCTTTATCGATCAATTAACGAAAATTACGCAAAACGCTCGAAATCAGACCGATTCTTCACCATACCACACGGCTCAAAAGTCCTCTAATAGGACTTGATATTTCATTACTTTTGAATACAATATCTTAATATCTATATATTGGGTGTAATTAACTTTATCGTTAATTATATTTAATCGTTTACCGTAAAATAATTATTAAACGCGAGTCAATTACGGAACAACAATTTCAAAACTCGACACCTTTATTGGTCTATAATTACACGGCACACACACACCCCACTTTACTCACAAACAACTTTTCATTTTACAACAAATCAAAATAAGATCAAAACATCACTTTATTAAATCGTTCTTCGTGTTCTTCGTTGTTCATCTTATGTTCTTCATCGTTCTTGAGCAAAACCTCCATAAATCCTTCATTTCTTAATTAAATCCTTCCTAATTTATATTTCTAGGATCTCCTCTTCGCTCTCCATCTTCTAGTACGGTTTATTTTCAATTCCGTCAAGATCGTTTTCAACATTTAATTATGGAAAATTAAGTTTAAGTTCTAATAATTGTTTTTCTTGTTATTTCTTATAGGGGAAGAGTTTGAAGACGAATTTGGAGACTCTTATATTTTGGGTGAAGACTAGTAGAAGGGTTTTCTTAATTATTACTTCTTATTATTTTGTGCTAAGTGATTTTGGCTAGCTAAGGTAACAATTCCGTTTTACTCGACGAATTAATGTCACATAGGTTTTAGTTTATGTTCATGTTATGGTTATTTAGGATTTGAGTTAGTAATATAGCCTTTAGTTTTATTTATTTGGATTTTGGTTCATCTTTATATTTTTGGTTCATGTTTTATGATTTATGGATTTTTAGCTAGTAATATGTTAAGTAGTGGTTATTATGTTGTTTTATGATTTTTGATGATTTTTATGTTGTATGGAATTTTATTGTTGTTTTATGATTTTTGATGACATTTTTATGTTGCATGGAATTTTATTGTTGTTTTATGATTTTGGATGATTTTTAAGTTGTAGAGAATTTTTATGATGATTTATTGTTTTTGATGATTTTTGAGTTGTAGGAAATTTTTATGATGATTTATTATTCTTGAAGAATTTTAATGATTTTTACTAAGTTATGATTTTTATGTTGTTTTAGTGTTCTTGACAAATTTTGATGATTTTTAATAATAATGATTTTTGTAAGGATGGATGTTAAAATGGTTGTTTGATGATTAAAACAAGTTGGAATTGATTTTGGTGTTGTTTGTTGGTGAACCGTGGGGAAGGGGCTGAACCGGACCAACCAGACCGGTCCAGGCCGGTTCAGACCGGTCTGGGTTGGTCCATGGTGGGTCCGGGATTTGGTCTTTGGGTTGTGTCGATGTTTGATAGTTTAATGGTTGTTTGGACGGGGTTTAAATATGTTAAAACATGCGGGAATTTTTAAGAAGCGGTTTTAGAAATTTTAATCAAACCAGCCATTTTAAGCAAAACAGGCCCGTGGGGCCCATCTAAGTCCATGTGGGGTCCGGCCCAACTCAGCCCGTGGGTCCCACTTTGGGACTTGTGACGGTTTTTGAGTTATCGTCATTTTTATCGTGTTTTGTAATATTTAGCAAGTGGGAAATATTAATAAGTAAAATATTTAATTAAAAAGGTTTTTCATAAAATTATTATTTCTCACATGTTAGAAATTATAAGACGGGGTCGTAGTTTAATTTGTTATCATTTAAGTCAAGCGGGTTTTTGGGTATAATATGATAATTCACGTGTTAGAAGTAGTAATAAAATAACATGTAATGAATATGTTGATTTGATGTCTATGTGATAAAGACTCTGCTTCTAGCCGGTTTGATCCAACGGGTTTGGTCAAACTAAGATCTAGTCAGCCCCGATTTGACTGATGACCCGTCGCGGGACTCGGGTCGGGGATTTGTCTTCAAGTAAGGTTTTATTTAATTATTGAATTAGCCTTAGTAGCTATGAGGCGATATGATATTTGAATATGATTTATTTGCAATTAGTCACATGATAGGATGTTTTCCCGTGACTGTTTGATTATATGGTTGGTGTCGTGTTGACTAAGTACCCATAGAGAATTATGAGTATATGGCGTCTTGACCATTCTAATTCTAAATGAGTAACTTGGACCATGACATTGATAGGCCCGTACTATCTTTAACGAGCATATGGAGTTTGCGGCTTGATAGCTTTTGTGTTCCCGGCTTGATGGATCTTCAAGTCGGGGCATGGCTGCCATAGTTTCCACTTTGGGAAATG
>JAIUZE010004100.1:0-13961 GCA_022085475.1 Heliosperma pusillum
TAACATGCGGTACGCTACATGCAAATAACACCACCTCGCATACACAACATTTGACGGCCGGGTTGATCAACGCAATGCGTTCAACTCCCAACAACGTCGTCGTATGCCCACTAACACATGCATTTAAGCAGTAGGATACCTCTCCGTTCCGACATTCCAGCCTTACGACCGGGAAGGTAGCCAAGGGAATGAGAGTACAAAGCACAAGACAAAACCGTGCTCAAACCGTATCATTTGTAAAAACCGACTCAAAGTGGGACATAGCAAAAACCGTCACAAAACATGTGATACAAGCGAATGAAATATTATATATCCAAAACATGAATATTATAAGTCACTACGTAAAATTATACGATAAACGGATCATGCGAACTATTATAAATAACGAGTTTTAGAAATTAAAGGAAAAGATCACAGCCGTATTCCAGGCCGGTCAGGAGGGAGGCGGCCGGTGGGCCGGCTCAGAACACAGGCAAAAACCAAAAATCATCCAAAACAGAGAAATGTGTTCTAGGCCGGCATAGTGACCGGCGGCCGGTGCACCGGCCAGGAACACCTCTTCATACAAATACCAAATTTTCCAAAGATGTTACTGATGTGTTCCCAGCCGGTGGGCAGACCGGCGGCCGGTCGACCGGCAGGGAACACCAGTTCACCCGTGAGCCTTCCTTTCTTAACCAATTCATTTCAATTCTCAAATATACTTCTAATAATCATCAACAATCAATATACATCAGCAACATTCATCATATAACAACATTCATTAATCATAACATGATTCCTAAGCTTTTAATCGTATTCTAAATACGATTTCTAGCATATAAAGCATGTAAAACACGTAAATGATACCGAGTAACCCATCACCGTTACCTTTAAGCGTCTTTACTAATCGTCAAGCTCCTCTTCAATAAGGTAATAGTCTTTGTCGGGATCTTGGAGGTCACCACCTACAAATAGATCATAAAAGATGAATGAAATTCATCTTGAGAAAGATGTGAAATTTGAAAAGCGAGAAAGACGATGATTTTAACATCAATACGGATAGAAAAAGGTAAGGGGAGAAGAATGAGACAAACTTACGAGAATTCTAGCAAGTAACGAATGAGCTAGGATGATTCAAAGATCGAAAAAGCTATGGAGGCAAGGGTTTGAGTTTTCTTAAAGAGGAAGAAATGTTTGTGTTTGTGTTTGAGTAAGAAATAGGTTAAGGGAGTGAGTGGAATATGAAGGGAAAAAGTCAAGGAAAGTCAAACTCGCCTTAAGACGGGTTTCTCATGGAATCTCGCGGAAATTCCAAATACGAACTCGGAAATTCTAAATTCGACTCGAAACATTAAATTCTAAATTAAAACTTAAATTTGCTGAAAAGATTCCGTAAAATATTTCTACTAGAAAAATAGGGTACATTTCCGGGTGTTACAATCACCCCACCTTTTTAAAAAGTTTCGCCCTCGAAACTTGAGGGAAAGAAAAATACCTTACTCGAAAAGACTCGGATATTTACTACGCATAGAAGCTTCAGTTTCCCAAGTCTCTTCTTCGACATTAGCACTTCTCCACAAGACTTTCACCAAAGGAACTACTTTACTTCTCAACTTTCTATCCTTACGATCAAGAATAGGGATCGGCTTCTCTTCAAAGGACAAATTCGGTTCAAGCTCGGGCAATTCCCTTTGAAAGACATGGCTTGGATCACTAACATACTTCCTCAATTGAGAAACATGGAATACATCATGAACCTTAGTCAAATTCGGCGGTAAATCCAACTTATAAGCAACGGCACCAATCCTTTTCACAATATCAAAGGGTCCAATGTATTTCGGGCTCAATTTACCCTTAACACCAAAAAACGTTTAAACACCCTTCATTGGGGGGGGGGGGGGGGAGATTCCTTCAAGAACACTTTATCTCCGACCACCCCCGTTTCCAATATCCTAAGGCCTTCTACCTGATATCGGCATAAACTTTTGACGGTCTTGAGCGCTTTCAATTTCATCTCTCACAGAATGACCTTCACATCTCATGGTTCACAAGAACATCGGGGCCTAATCAACGATTGTACTCAATTGATTCCAACATATAGGACTCCGACATTTCCTTCCATAAAGAGCTTCATATGGAGCCATCTTGATAGATGCATGATAACTGTTGTTGTAAGAAAACTCCACCAACGGTAGACTCTTTTCCCAACTAGACTGAAAGTCAAGAGCATAAGCCCTAAACAAGTCTTCTAAAGTTTGAATAGTCCTCTCAGTCTGACCATCCGTAGCGGCATGAAAAGCAGTACTCATCAACAACTTACTACCCATGGCCTCTTGCAAAGCCTTCCAAAATCTCGAACAAAACCTTGGATCTCGGTCGGATATAATCTCTATAGGAACACCATGGTATCTTACAATTTCATCCACATAGGCTTTTGCTAATCGGTCCAAACTCCAAGTTTCTTTGATCGGAATAAATCTAGCACACTTGGTCAAACGATCAACAACAACCCAAACAGCATCTTTACCACCAACGGTCCTCGGCAAAGCCATAACAAAATCCATAGAAATAGATTCCCACTTCCATAGCGGAATATCCAACGGTTGCAGCAATCCACCGGGCCTCTTGTGTTCAATCTTCACTTGTTGGCAAGTAAGACATCTTCCAACATAAGATACAACATCACCCTTCAAGTTTGGCCACCAAAATTGTAGCTTCAAATCCTTGTACATCTTATCACCACCGGGGTGAATAGAATAAGGGGAAAGATGAGCTTCATCAAGAACTCGCTTCCTCAAATTAAGAGCCTTAGGAACAAATAAACGACCATGGAAACGAAGAACACCTTCATTATCAAACTTGAAATCTTTACCTTTACCTTCAAGAATCTTGGCTTGGATAGACTTGTAGGTAAAGTCATCAACTTGGCTTTCACGGATTTCACAGAGAAACACAGGCTCGGCAATCATAGCACCAATATGAACAAATCCACGCTCTACGAATTCCAAACTCAATCTTCGAAACTCGGCACAAAGATCAACAGGTAATACATGCATAGCATTCAAAGCATGAGAAGCTTTCCTACTAAGAGCATCTGCAACAACATTTGCCTTCCCTTCATGATACAATAACTCAAAATCATAATCGTTCACCAATTCCAACCATCTTCTTTGTCTCATATTCAACTCTTTTTGAGTAAATATGTACTTCAAACTTTTGTGATCGGTGAAGATACGACAATGGACTCCAATTAGGTAATGTCTCCACACCTTCAAAGCATGAACAACAGCGGCCAATTCCAAATCATGAGTAGGATAGTTCACTTCATGAACTCTCAACTGCCTCGAAGCATACGCCACCACCTTCCTATTTTCCATAAGAACACAACCCAATCCCATTTTAGAAGCATCACAATAGACATCAAAGTCTACTCCATCTTCAGGCAAAGTCAACACCGGAGCGGTAGTTAACCTCATCTTTAACTCTTGAAACGCTGCTTCACAAGCTTCATTCCATAGGAATTTGGTTTCCTTCTTCAATAACTAAGTCATAGGTCTAGCAAGCTTAGAGAAATCCTTGACAAATTTTCGGTAATAACCAGCTAAACCAAGGAAACTCCGAATCTCTCTAATATCAGTCGGACTCAACCAATCAACAACGGCCTCAATTTTAGAAGGATCCACCATTACACCTTCTTTAGAAATCACATGCCCAAGAAAGGACACCTTAGGTAACCAAAATTCACACTTAGAGAACTTAGCATACCACTTCTGTCGACGGAGAACACTCAAAATAATCCTCAAATGAATAGCATGCTCTTCTTCGGATTTGGAGAAAATAAGAATATCATCAATGAATACCACCACACACTTGTCAAGATACTCACTAAATGTGCGGTTCATTTGATCCATAAAGATAGCAGGAGCATTGGTCAATCCAAATGGCATCACCTTGAACTCATAATGACCATACCTCGTACTAAAAGCAGTCTTCGGAATATCAATATCACGAACAGGGATTTGATGATAACCGGATCTCAAATCGATCTTTGAAAAAGTAGAATCACCCTTTAATTGATCAAATAAATCTTCAATTCTTGGTAAAGGATACCTATTCTTGATTGTAATCCGATTCAATTCACGATAATCAATACACAACCTCATAGAACCATCCTTCTTCTTCACAAAAAGAACGGGAGCACCCCAAGGCGAGGCACTTGGTCGAATAAAACCCTTTTCAATCATATCATCCAACTGCTTTCTTAACTCTTTCAATTCAGACGGAGCAATACGATAAGGAGCTTTGGCAATAGGACCAGAACCAGGTACAAGATCAATAGAGAATTCAACTTCACGCTCGGGAGGAATCCCTGGCAAATCTTCTGGAAATACATCAATGAATTCTCGAACAATAGGCACATCTTCAATACTTGGCAAAGAGGTATTTGAAGAAGTCACAACACACAAGAATGCTTGGTGACCTTTTCTAACCATACTTACCAACTTCAAAGCGGAAATTAAAGACACACCTTTACGGGGATGAGATCCCTTATAGGTTATTCTAACACCTAAAGGACTCTTTAAAAAGATCTTTTGATCACGACACTTGAACCTAGCATGATACATAGCTAACCAATCAATACCTAAGATTATATCAAACTCTCCTAAAGGAAACTTAAGGAGATTAGCGGGAAAGATAGAACCCGCAATAGATATAGGTACATTTGGATAAAGAGTAGAACAAGAGATAATATCTCCGGATGGCAAGGATATGGGAGTATCCTCACTAGATGTAGGCTTGATAGATAACTTATTAGCATAAGTCGATGACATAAAAGACATTGAAGCACCGGTATCAAAAAGAATAAGACACGGTTGCTCTAAAATTGAGAACATACCCGTAATGATCTCGGGATGAGCATCGGCTTCAGCACGGCTCATGACAAAGATTGAACCCTTAGGTTTAGGAGGAGGAGGCAACTTTCGATCGGGGCAATCCTCGTAACGATGACCACCCTTTTGACAAAAGTAGCACACATAAGGTCGGTTGTTACATGCCACACCGGGATGGTATGGAAGTCTACAACGGTTACATTGACGACCTTGAGCTTGAGCTTGGGGAGCAAAAGGCCTATGAGCCACATTTGAAGTAGCTCTAGGAATAAAAGGAGCAGGATTTCTGGTATAAGCATTGGAAGGAGGATTGAATCTCCTCTTGCTAGCATAAGAATTAGAAGGAGACGGAATAAACGGTCTCTTCCCAAAAGCATTCGGCCTAGGAGCATAAGAAGGAGAGGGATTATTTATCGAGGCTTCATCTCTAATAGCCTTCATTGAATTTTCAGCCCATAAGGCATCATCATAAAGATCTCCAAAGGACGCAGTACCCCTTCTCACTTTACTTTGCAGAACGGCACTCAACTTGTTACGATAATAGAATGCGCGGTCTTCATCATCTCGAATAAGCCTCGGCGCAAAATGCGCAAGCTTATTAAACTCCGTAGTAAACTCTTGAGCTGATAGGTTGCCTTGTTTAAAATCGATGAACTCTTTAAGCCTTTGCTGTTTAAGCTCTTTAGGATAAAATCTACCCTCCACAAGAGCTTTAAAGCATGCCCAGTTAAAGTCCTCTTCAAGAACAGCAGTGGCACTTGTGACAGCCCACCAGTTGTTGGCTTCCCTCACCAGAAAGTGCTTTGTGATCCTAACCTTGTCCTCTTCTCGAACTTGGTATAGATCGAACTGTTTCTCCATCTCACGGAACCAATCGGATAACTCCGTAGGATCCGGTTCTCCACCATATGGTACGATCTTACTTCTCGCTATCTGTCCAGCTACCCATGCATAGCCACCTTGATGGTTTTCTTCCCTTCTAGGGGGAGCTTGGTTGGCATTAGCTAGAGCGGCATCTTGCTGATTTTTCAGCACTTGAGTAAGAGCTTCCATCATAACATTCTCAGCTAATCGTGGTCTAACCATCTTCATACGAAACAAAAACAAATTAAGTTACTCCTATCAATTAGCATAAACAAATAGACTACCAAGTAAAGTCCTTAACTTCTACCCAACTCTCATTTATTATTTTAAGGTCAAGTAGTTTAAGTTAGGGTTCACGTGTGTGCGTCGGGAGCGATAAAGCTCTGATACCAACTGTGAAAACCCTCGCGAATGCGGAAATATAAAACATAACAAGCATGTGAATTATATAGCGGAAATAGGTAGTTTTAAAAACTTTTATCCATGCAGTTAAATAAAACGAGGAGTGGTCAAAATATTTCAAACTAAATACGGAAATACAACAAAGAGACCGGGTTTCTCTTAAAATGTTAGCAAAGAACATGGTGTGTAGGCAAAACAGCTAATATCATCTAGAGGTGTTTCATCCAGGGACAACGCCGCTAGCTCACACCCGAACCCAAAATAGCATAAGCAAAAAGCTATCCATGCAAGCAACCTGTTCATTCATGAAAAACATGAACGCCACAATCAGTGGGGAGTAACTCCGGGTTCTCCCAGGCATATCACCTTAAACGTACATATAAGGAAATACAAAAGTAAAATAATGCATATATAGATATACATGCGAGTTACTTAAGAATAGATAGGCAATACAGAATTTGATGATAAGATCATATGGAAATCAAATCCGAAACCATCATGTTATTCAAAGACTCGGGAAAGACACTCTTAGGCAACCGAATACGCTCCCTAGGGCTTGCATCTCACCGTTAGCGGTATAAGATTGATAAGATTGAGACTCGACAGACAAACCAAGTCAAGTCATGTGATGATCACATAAATCCAACATATTATCATCCATTCACGAACCAAGACATTGACGGTGTCCAATCATGCAATGACCATGAATAAGATCATGAAATCACGCATTCAAGAACGACGACACAGACGAACATCTCTCACGTAAATGAAACGCACTAAGCATCGTGTACATGGCAAGTAATATTAACGGCATCCACGGGATAAACATATTCCCTGAATCATACACGATCAACATTTCGTATATGTAGAACTAATTTCCATCGTTACACGCGAGAGATAATAATACAGTCCTAGTGTAAACCTGGCCATGATCTCGGAATCACGTTTTCCGATTCGACATGCGATAACGTTTCGCATCCAAGACTCGGTCTTACAATATATATGCCGAGTACCCCAAATTCGGTAGATCAATTCACGAAAGAGGCGGAAAACGAGCTCAAGCCTCATAACATGCGGTACGCTACATGCAAATAACACCACCGCAAGTACACAACATTTGACGGCCGGGTCGATCACGCATAGCGTTCAACTCCGCAACAACGTCGTCGTATGCCACTTTACCACATGCCATTAAGTCAGTGATACCTCTCCGTCCGACATTCCAGCCTTACGAACGGGAAGGTAAAGCCAAGGGAATGTAGAGTTACAAAGCACAAGACAAAACAGTGCTCAAACCGTATCCATTTGTAAAAACCGACTCAAAAGTGGGACATAGCAAAAACCGTCACAGAACATGTGATACAAGCGAATGAAATATCATATATCCAAAACATGAATATTATAAGTCACTACGTAAAATTATACGATAAACGGATCATGCGAACTATTATAAATTACGAGTTTTAGAAATTAAAGGAAAAGATCACAGCCGTGTTCCAGGCCGGTCAAGAGGGAGGCGGCCGGTGGGCCGGCTCAGAACACAGGCAAAAACCATAAATCATCCAAAACAGAGAAATGTGTTCCAGGCCGGCATAGTGACCGGCGGCCGGTGCACCGGCCAGGAACACCTCTTCATACAAATGCCAAATTTTCCAAAGATGTTACTGATGTGTTCCCAGCCGGTGGGCAGACCGGCGGCCGGTCGACCGGCAGGGAACACCATTTCACCCGTGAGCCTTCCTTTCTTAACCAATTCATTTCAATTCTCAAATATACTTCTAATAATCATCAACAATCAATATACATCATCAACATTCATCATATAACAACATTCATTAATTATAACATGATTCCTAAGCTTCTAATCGTATTCTAAATACAATTTTTAGCATATAAAGCATGTAAAACACGTAAATGATACCGAGTAACCCTTCACCGTTACCTTTAAGTGTCTTTACTAATCTTCAAGCTCCTCTTCAATAAGGTAATAGTCTTTGTCGGGATCTTGGAGGTCACCACCTACAAATAGATCATAAAAGATGAATGAAATTCATCTTGAGAAAGACGTGAAATTTGAAAAGCGAGAAAGACGATGATTTTAACATCAATACGGATAGAAAAAGGTAAGGGGAGAAGAATGAGACGAACTTACGAGAATTCTAGCAAGTAACGAATGAGCTAGGATGATTCAAAGATCGAAAAAGCTATGGAGGCAAGGGTGTGAGTTTTCTTAAAGAGGAAGAAATGTTTGTGTTTGTGTTTGAGTAAGAAATAGGTTAAGGGAGTGAGTGGAATATGAAGGGAAAAAAAATCAAGGAAAGTCAAACTCGCCTTAAGACGGGATTCTCATGGAATCTCGCGGAAATTCCAAATACGAAATCGGAAATTCTAAATTCGACTCGAAACATTAAATTCTAAATTAAAACTTAAATTTGCTGAAAAGATTTCGTAAAATATTTCTACTAGAAAAATAGGGTACATTTCCGGGTGTTACAACTACATTTAGATTTCTAATTAGTCTAGCAATTAGAGAGGGACTTGACTTACATCTCATGGACGTAGTTACAACTTATTTGTATGGCCCACTTGAAAATGATATTTACATGAAACTCCCAGAAGAATTTAAGTTTCCGGAAGCAGAAAATTTGGGCTCCCGAGAACATTATTCCATCAAGTTGAATCGATCCCTATATGGGCTAAAGCAATCAGGGCGCATGTGGTATAATCATCTAAGTGAATACCTATTGAGTCAAGTCTATAAAAATGATCCTATAAGCCCTTGTATTTTTATAAAAAATCAGGGTCGGGATTTGTTATCATTGCAGTATATGTTGATGATCTGAATATCATTGGGACTCCAGAAGAGATCTCTGTGACAGTAGAATGCTTAAAGAAAGAATTCGAGATGAAAGACCTTGGTAAAACCAAATTTTGTTTGGGACTACAAATTGAATATCTAAAGGATGAAATTTTTGTACATCAAACAACATACACTGAGAAAGTGTTAAACAAGTTTTACATGGATAAAGCGCATCCTTTAAGCTGTCCAATGATTGTTAGATCACTTGATACAGATAAAGATCCTTTTCGCCCTCGGGATATTAATGAAGAGGTTCTTGGTCCTGAAGTACCATACCTAAGTGCAATAGGAGCATTGATGTATCTTGCTTGTCATACACGACCGGACATAGCTTTTTCTGTGAATCTCCTAACGAGTTTAGTTCAAGTCCAACACGAAGGCAGTGGAATGACATTAAACATACACTCCGTTATCTCCAAGGTACGAAAGATATGGGCTTGTTATTTTCAAATTTATCAAAGACATGTTTAGTTGGTTTTGCAGATGCAGGATACTTATCTGATCCTCATAATGCTCGATCACAAACTGGATATGTGTTTACATGTGGAGGAACTGCTTTCTCATGGCGTTCTATGAAGCAAACTCTTGTAGCTACTTCTTCCAACCATGCAGAACTTTTAGCAATACACGAGGCTAGTCGCGAATGCATATGGTTAAGATCTATGATTACACATATACGAGGGGATTGTGGTTTATCGTCCGAAAAAGAATCTCCAACAGTCTTATATGAAGATAATGCAGCTTGCATTGCACAACTCAAGGAAGGATATATCAAAGGTGACAGAACAAAGCACATTTCTCCAAAATTCTTTTCCACTCATGTATTTCAGAAGAATGGCGATATTATGGTGACACAAGTGCGCTCAAGTGAAAATTTGGCAGATCTTTTTACTAAAGCACTTCCGCCTGCAACGTTCAAGAAGTTAATTCACAACATTGGTCTTCGTCACCTCAAAGATCTTAAGTGATGTTAACATGAGGGGGAGTAAATACGTGTTGCACTCTTTTTCCCTTAACCATGGTTTTCCCCACTGGGTTTTTCTGGTAAGGTTTTTAATGAGGCAACTTCACCAACGTATTTATAGGAATGGACATCCAAGGGGGAGTATTATAAAACTTATTGTATGTGTGGATGCCCATAGGTCATATAATGAATGTCTTTCAATGTCCTTAAATGTAGGATGCTTCTAGACTTGTCTTTCTAGTATCCTATGGCATAACTCTCCCTTCATTACATGTATATATACCCCATTCTAGTAATGAGAAATATACACATCTCTATTACATCTCTACAATATTATAATACAATTAATATAGTTAAAATGATCAATAAATATTTAGGAAAAAAACATAAACTTTTAAAAAACAAAACAGGAATAAAATTCGCTACATTAAATAATAGTTTTACAAGTTTGAAATTCTATTTAATCTGAAAAAATACACCAAAATCAACTCCTTAATTAATAATACTAAAAGCGTGAAGATATAAAATGCAAAAAAAAAAGTGAAAAAAATGCCTCAAATTGAAATTAGTTTAAAATAAAAATACTTTCTTTGGAAGAAAAAAAATCAGGGCCGAATTCAATATAATAAAAGTATTAGATCTACAAATTTAAAGAATTTAACGACTTAAATAATGATTAACGCGAGAAAATATACTTTATTAAAATGAAAAAGATATACAAGTACGAATTTACAGAATGAAAATATACATAAAAACGAAAATTTCAAAATTAAAAGAAATAATATTACCTCTTAAGAAAGTAGGTAGAGCTAAATACAATTAGCAAGTAGATCTATAATTCGAGTTAAAACAGTTATATATATGATTATTTGGTTAGATTGTATTCGAGTCAAGTTTTCTAAAGTGGAATGAGGGGGAGGTGAGATTGAGTGTAATGGTTTGAGTCTTGGAGGTGTACGGAGGCGGAGGTTATTGTGGAGGTTGAATGAATGTGAAGGGGGTTGAGAGAGGCAGTAGTGAAGAAATTATAGAAAGGTCAAATTTCAAAGGGGGGTCGGCTGAGTTTTGTGTATATATCAATTTGTATGTTATGTTAGCGTGGGCCAATTGTTTATTAGTGGTATTAGTTTGGGACTAGGCCGGGTATGTTACTACGGAGTATAAGAGTTCACAAATTTTTATTTAAGAATTAAGACGGTCATTATCTGTTTTAAGGGTAAAAGTTAAGACGGGTAAAATAAATATCAAATCACATGACAAGTTGCCTAGAAAATATCAATATTTTTGTCCCTATTAACCTTATGATGTAATATTTGGCCCGTCTTAAAATTTAAGACGAATAGTCCGTCTTGAGCAAGACTTAATGATAAAAGTTTGGGTCGAATATTTCAATTCGTTTGAGGTACAGAGACGTAAAAAATCATTTTTAAAACACTTTCCCGTTTTGCACAGTGAGCCAAACACAAATATTAGTTTCGGTTAACAATTATTGGCATGAGGAGACCGTGACGACGAGTATGATTCCTATAAATATTAGATCTTAGATAAATACAAGAATTTCCTTATTTTATGCTCATGAGTACATAATACGAGTATATAATTTTTTTAATTGTAAATTTTGCCAACCCGAATTAGGGTAAGTAAAACAAACAAGCAAACATATACTTAAGTTTAACACATATAAATTATAAATTAAAGTCAAAATTATATGTAAGTGTTTTTCCAGAAATTAAAAACATTTTATACGACTTCATAAATATTAATCACGCTTATATTTTACCATTACCCTTTTTTTTATAACGACAATAACTAAACTATAATATGCAAAATAACCCGTGCATTTTTTGCACGGGCGTAAAACCAGTTCTGTTAAAAGATAAAATGTCAACTACCAAATTTAATTACGAAGTATGTAGAAATCACTTCCAAAATATAAGTCGTGTCAATTACACTTCTATCAAATTTGGAACTTTCATCCCACATAGACAATTAGAGATGGAAGATAGAGTAATTTAAAATGACAAGTACAACACATACCACAAATCCATCGAACAACAACACGCCAACGATTAAATAGCCTTAAACAATAGTCTTTTGGTAAAAACAAACAATATTCAAATAGTGCACTCCTAATAAAACTGTTACTCACCTGAAAAAGGGAAAAATATAAGTGACTCAATTTAGCCATTGCATTTCTGTCGGAAAAAACAATTCCCTTATTTGACAAAACAATGGGTTACTCTATTAACTGTTTGATAAAATCATATATAAAAGCATTCATCCAACGTTCCAACATGAACAAAACTTATAGTGGATGACATATTACAAAACAAATACCACAAGCAACTTTTAAGAACAAAATTGACAAAGTTGCCATTATTCAGAAATAAATTTTGATGGTCTTAATGTCTCATCATGTTATGTGATATCAACTCAAAGAAATATGTAATATACAAGTACACGAGTTTACACCATATATTTCAACTAGTTTTAAACCCGTGTAAAAATTACACGGGGCTATTTTAATAAATACGATATAAAATAATAAACATACATTGTCATGAACTTTATAATAATAATAATAATAGTAATAGTAATAGTAATAGTAATAGTAATAGTAATAGTAATAGTAATAGTAATAGTATTAGTAGTAGTAATAGTCTCGGTTCCCCACCAACTTCATGTAAACTTTTCATTTTATTTTAATGAAAGTTGCGCGTGTAACATCCGGAAATGTACCCTATTTTTCTAGTGAAACTATTTTACGGAAACTTTTCCGCAAATTTAAGTTTTAATATAGAATTTTATGTTCCGAGTCGAATTTAGAATTTCCGAGTTCGTATTTGGAATTTCCGCGAGATTTCATGAGAATCCCGTCTTAAGGCGAGTTTGACTTTTCTTGACTTTTGAGCCGCCTTTGACTTTCGTTGACTTTTCCGACTCACCCTTTACTTACACTCCCTCCTTAACCTAATTCATTACACAAACACATTTCACATTTCTTCTTCCTTAAGCAATCAAAACCTTGCCTCCCTCTTTGCTTTCGATCTTAGAATTCTCATAGCTCTTTCGTTCCTTGATAGAATTCACGTAAGTTCGTCTCATTCTTCCCCTCTTACCTTCCTCTATCCGTATTCATATTAAAATCATCGTCTTTCTCGCTTTTCAAACTTTCCGTCTTTCTCAAGATGAATTTTATTCATCTTTTATGATCTATATGTAGGTGGTGACCTCCAAGATCCCGACAAAGACTATTACCTTGTTGAAGAGGAGCTTGACGATTAGTGAAGACGCTTAAAGGTAACGGTGAAGGGTTACTCGATATCATTTACGTGTTTTATATGCTTTATATGCTAGAAATCGTATTTAGAATACGATTAGAAGTTTAGGAATCATGTTATGATTAATGAATGTTGTTATATGATGAATGTTGATGATGTATATTGATTGTTGATAATTATTTGAAGGATATATGAGAAATGAAATGAATTGGTTAAGTGAAAGAGGCTCTCGGGTGAACTGGGGTTCCTGGCCGGTCGACCGGCCGCCGGTCTGCCCACCGGCTGGGAACACATCAGTAACAACCTTGAGAAATTGGAATTTTTGTGTAGATGTGCTCTGTGCCGGCCCACCGGCCGCCGGTCCTTTGACCGGCCTAGACTACATTTCTCTGTTTTTGTGATTTTTGGATTTTTTTTGCCTGTGTTCTGAGCCGGCCCACCGGCCGCCTCCCTCCTGACCGGCCTGGAACACGGCTGTGATCTTTTCCCATAATTTCTAAAACTCGTAATTTAAAATAGTTCGCATGGTTCGTTTATCGTATAATTTTACGTGGTGACTTATAATATTCATGTTTTGGATATATGATAGTTCATTCGCTTGTATCACATGTTTTGTGACGGTTTTTGGTATGTCCCACTTTGAGTCGGTTTTACATATGTTATGAATTGAGCACTAATGATTTTGTGCTATGAACTCTCATTTCCCGGCTACACCT
>JAIUZE010004101.1:0-14335 GCA_022085475.1 Heliosperma pusillum
ACTCTAAACCATTAGCCAAAAGAAGAACGTAGGTGCCCACGAAAACTGCGGCTACCTTAGCTCCATTTCCCATGCGTAGGTCCACGTCACCCTTGGCTAGTGCTTGCACGTCCCTCAGCCCATGTACATGATTACAAAGGTGAGAACCACAACCGGTATCAAATACCCAAGAAGAGGTACTAGCAAAGTTAATATCTATCATATAGAGGGATGAAAGAATTTTACCTGACGTTGTCACACAACCGTCCTTCTTATCTTTCAAGTACTTGGGGCAATTGCGTTTCCAATGCCCTTTGCCCTTACAATAATAGCAATCCGCCTCCGCGTGTTTGTTGACCTTGGGCTTGGACATTTTTATAAAAGACCTTGGCCTTTCCCTTGCCGGATTTCTTGAAAAGAGTCTTACCTTTTCCCTTGTCCTTCCTCACCCCAAGGTTCATGTTCTTCATTTTCATGGAAAGAACATCCTTGGGTTCACTCCCACTAGCTTCCATGTCCCTCTCCTCTTGGGTGAGGAGTGCATGGAGTTCATGGAAACTCTTGTCCATGCCATTCATGTTATAGTTAACCCTAAATTGGGTGAACTTAGGTGAGAGTGAATGAAGGATCTTACCCACCACCAAATTCTTCGGAATTTTGCACCCTAGACGCTCTAAGGTGTCTGCGTGCTCAACTATTTTGAGCACGTGTGGGCCAACCTTTTGGCCCCTTTGAAGCTTAGTGTCAAAGAATTTCGTAATTGCCTCATATTGGAGAATTTGAGGGGCTTGCGAAAACATCGAAGTGATCCTCGTGAATATCGCATATGCATTGAGAGAGATCAAGTGGAGTTTGAGTTTGGGTGAGATTGACCAAATCAAGACATTCTTGACGTCATTAGCAACCTTCAAATAAAGGTCATATTCGGCCCGAACCACCGCGGACGATCTTGGCGCGGGTTCGGTGGGGGGCTCTTCAACCAAGTAGCGAAGCACGTTATCGGATAACGCGACGCTCTTGATCGTTGATTCCCATTCAACGAAGTTACTTCCGTCATCCTTAAGGACACACTTGTCCATGACGGACCTCAACCATGAGTCTCTACCCAAGGTTGCAACGTTTGATGATGTTGACATTAGGCGAATATGGTAACTACAACAAAAAGAAATATATAAACATTCATTGTTAATTTACTTGAAAAACATTTTAACAAGTTTTAGCATTCATATAATGACCTCTCACTAAATTATATAAATGATTCCAAGACCCATCTTTAAATAAAAATAGTCATCGCATGCTACTTTTATCTAGAAATGGTAAGTCGTTACTTGACTAATTCTACCCTTTAGAACTCTTGGTTGACGGATTTCAACTAAATCCATCTCCTAGTCCCAAGATAACGCTTATCTCGTTGAGTTCAATCCAATTTTAGCTTGTGATCGTATCACCCTACTTACCCGAGGTAAAAAGGGACCCACGAGCGTGGTAGCCCTAATGAACACGGGATTCATAGGTGTTATTAATTGGTAAGGCTAATCTCAATTTTGTAAACATGTGAGAGATCTTGTCAATTTAGTTATTAATCCCTATAAGTTGCACTAAGTCGGTGTGAATTGTGAATAACGCGAATTGACATACGGGTTAAATAAAAATGAATGGGTGACGATTTGGCCATATTATGAGGCGGAAATAAAGCAAGCAACCAAGCAATAATAAAATCCTAGTATGGCCACCTAGCTAATCAAAATTAACTAGATAGTTACAAATTCGGAAACCAACTCCTTGGTCCCTTGCCTCTTCACTTGGAACACCTTCCAAAATGGCACCGTCTGGAGGGAGTCACCGGTCTTCATAAAAATAATTACAAATATAAAAATATACAAATTCCTATTATACATTTATTCTATAAAATAAAATTATTAAATTATACAAACCGGCGATACGAAATCGCAATAAAATTACAACCAAACCGTTATTCCCTTACATTACGGGTAATAACGATTAAAAATAACTAGGCCATACTAGGTACAAACTTTGCATAAAATATTAAATAAATGACATTCATTCATTCAAACATAAATAAAATAAATTGCTGCAAAATTCATGCCAAAATCGTCCTACAATTCATTCATGCTCATTGTAGCTCTATATTTTTCGGGATTTATTGATTTTTTACCATTAAAATTCACTATCAACATTTAAATCGCATTTAAATTCAACTAATTAACTAAACTGTTTTAGAACTCAAAATTAGTCACTACTAATTTTGTTGGTTATTAATTAGATTGATTTGATTTCATTTGCTAAATATTACGGTTTAATCATAACAATTATGAAATAAAACCAAAATAAAATATACACATCATAAAATTTGAAACCAAAAATTTTGTACATTCTGGAACAATTCCAGGAACTATAAAAATAAAAAACATTTGCTCAAAAAATTTAAATTAATTTTATGAACAAATAGCTTTGTATTTAATGGTTTTATCAAATAAAAACATTAGATATAGTAAATCAGTGAAACAAATTATGAAATTTCACCAAGAGTATCAACATCAGAATGTCAAATGTACAAAAAATTTTCAAGACCAGAAATGGACGTTTCAATTTTATGAACATTATAATCTCATATTATCGACTGTTATCGATAAAAATCAAAACTTGCAATACTTTTTACTTAAAAAGTCACGAAATTTTACATACAATATTTAAGACATTCGTGTGAGAGCATATTAAAATTTCATGGCCAGAATCAACATGAAACTATTTTTAGTTAACTTTTAACTCATAAAATGCATGTTAAATCGGTTTAAACGCCAAAAATCAAAATAAATAGCAAATTAATCCCTAAAATCACGAAATTTGACCACAAATATTTTGAGGTCATTAGGTATACATGCACCAAAAAAATTTGTCAGAATCGTATTTTAACTTAAAATCTTTGATTTATTAGTTATCTTATAACTTTAATAAAAATGTCCAAAATGAACATGCATGCTACAAGCTAGCTCTGATACCAATTTAAAGTCCATAGACCTTAATTAGACTCCTCTAATTAGTTGCTAAATTACTTGTTAATTTAGTATTTAATGATCTATGTACCATGCATGCAAATATAAAGACATTTATATAAGAGAAGAAATTTCCTCACATTGATGTGGAAAATATAAGTGCACAACAAGAACTCCTTCTTGTTGATCTTGAGCTACACTATGGTTGAACACAAAGATCCTCCAAGTAGAAGATCTCCTCTTAGTGCACCAAGATGAACCAAACATCTACCCCCCTTATTATTAAATAGATAATAAGATAGATAATATACTACTAATATTAGACTATATTACTACACTAGTAATACTTAGGAAATATTAGTATATGAGAGTTGTAGTGAGAAGATGAGTTTTGAGAGATGAATGATAAAATAAGTAAGAATGAAGAAGTGAATAAATTGAAGAACAATTGCTCAATTTATAGCCATAATGGCCGGTCCATTCATCACCCAAGAGTGATATTTTTCTTCTTATTTTATTGCCATGTAAGGTGGTAATGTGTTGTAGTGAATAAAATGATATCATGTTTGCTATTCATGTCATAAGCATATGTTGCTTATGAGTATACATAAGAACAACCAACATCATCATTTGACTTCACCACAACCGGCCATGTGAGCCTCAATTTGATCCATTTTGATTTTTGATATTTGTCCCACAAATACTTATTAATCATATGCTTAATTATCTTGTATAATTAAGTGTTAATTTGATTATATAACAATTATATGACACAAATAAATGAATAATATGTACTTAACATTTTAAGTAGTATTCTACCATTATATCAATATATAATGGGTCCCACAATGCTTAGTTAAGTTATTTTACAACTCCTTGTAAATATAATTAACTAATTACCTCTATCTCAAAACCTCAACTAATTTAGTAATTTAACGATTAATTACTAAGTTAAATCTTATTTAATCGTATTAAAATAAGATATAAATTTATTAGTCAATTATCGCATAATTGAAAAATAAGTTTAATCGAATTTGAGTTCTTAACTCAATTTCTAATAATTAACTCTCGTACATATCGAATATATGGAATGTACTAATTAACTGTATCGTATACAAATAATTAGTTACTATTTGGATTTCATCCTTTAGGTGTGACCGAAAAGGATCAGTTGATCACCGCCGTCATACGACAATAACGTCAAACTCTAGTCAGCCAACCGTTATTGATTTACGTTAATCAACTGACTAATCATATATATAGTCAATAAATATCCCAATTATATTCCATAATAAGATTTATTATGTGGCGCACTTTTGTGGAGGACACCTACTCCAACATTAATTATACAAGATAATTAACCATATGATCAATAAGTATTTGTGAGACAAATATCAAAAATCAAAATGGACCTAACTAGGCCAATGTGGCCGGTTAGAGTGTAGTTACAATGGTGATGATTGTTGCTCTTGTTTATACTCTTTAGTTACTAAATGAAAGTGACATAACAAGTAGAAATAATCATCACTTGTTCTACAACACTCCACTCTAATGCATGTGAACAAATTAAACAAAATAATAGTCCATTTGTGGACAATGTGGTCCGGCCTCAAGGCCTATAAAATGAGCATATGTGTTCATTTTATTACTACTTCATTTTGTGCTTGTTTTCTTACTTCTCTAAAAAAACCTCATCTTCTTACTAAAACTCTCAAACACTGATATTTACTAAGTATTACTAGTGTAGTAATATAGTCATAATATTAGTAGAATAATATCTATCTTATTATCTAGTTAATAATAAGGGTAGATTATTTGGGTTAATCTTGGTGCAACTTAGAGGAGATCTTCTACCTTGGAGATTATTTGTGTTCATCCGTATTATTAGCTCAAGAACAACAAGAAGGAGTTCTTGTTGTGCCCTTATATTTTCCATATCAAGGTGAGGAAATTTCTTCTCTTATATAAATGTCTTTATATTTGCATGCATGTCATATAGATCATTAAATACTAAATTAACAAGTAATTTAGCAACTAATTAGAGGAGTCTAATTAAGGTCTATGGACGTTCAAGAAGGAATTCAAGCAAGTGATGATGGCTTATTGCTGGGGAGATCTCGACACAGAGGACGACGAGTCAGAGGAAGAAGAAGTCGCCAACTTGTGTCTAAGGAACGTCAGTCTTGACCTAATTTCTGACAGTGACAATGAAAGCGAATCCGAGATGTGTCTTGTTGGCAACTCAGATTGAGAACCAGATTCAGAAGATGATGAAGAGGTTAGTCATCTTGAACTTAAAAACCAAGTTAAGAATTTATCTAAGAAGTCTTTAATTAAGTATTTTGAAGAAGCCTTAGATCATTGTCATGAGCAGAGTCTAGAATTAAAAGATCTCAAAGAACAAATTCTTGACATTGCTGAGGAAAACTAACTTCTTAAGGCCAAAGCTAAAAAGCTCAAGTCTAAAGTTATGGCAACTTCAGCTATAACTTCAGACAAGACTAATGTTGAGAAAGAAGCTCTTGAGTCTAAAGTTATAGCTAATGAAGCTATAATCTCATAGTTAAAGCTCAACATTAAGCATCTTCAAGCCAAAGTTATAGTTAATGAAGCTATAACTTTAGAATTGAAGAAAGTCAATGAGCTTTTACAATCTGATGCTAAAACAAAAGAAAGTGTTATCATTGATCACGAGAAAGTAAACTCTTTTCTTTCTCAGCAATTGAAAGATATAAAGGCTGAATTCTCTCAAGCCAAAAGTCAACATAATGAGGATAAATTTATCTTGAACAAATGTTTCAACGATTTTCGTGAAAATTTTAAAAAGAAAAATCCCTCCAAAGACTCGAATGTAGACCATTCGTCATGTGAAAAAGAAATTCAGTCTTTGAAGGAGTTGCTCTTGCATGCACGAAAAGTTCATGATAAATGGGAAGGAAGTCAGAAGGTCTTAGACTTCCTTACCGAACAGTCTAACAATAACATGAAGATGGGTCTAGGTCATGAATGCTATAGTCGTAGAGACCATGATAAGTGCAAATTCACTCCTTCTGAGCGTGATTTGAGAAGAAGGAAGTATGTCAATCTTATAGAATATCTGACTTGCAATTATTGTGGTCACAACGGTCATGTTAAAGATAATTGTGTTAAATATATCAATGACAACAAAAATCAAACTGATTGTGTTAAAGAACATGATGTGTCTAGAATTAATGAGTCTGATCCTGAATCTCAACGTAATGAAATTAGAAATAATGAGTTCAGATTGTTTTATGACATAGCTTTCGATTACACATCTGTACCTTCAAAATCTAAACCTTATGTAAATCATAAGAAGTCATTTAAACCTAATGTGCGTCGCAACAATAACAAACATGATAATAAACCTAGCAAGCCCTATCCTAAGAAGAAAAGAATTGTCAAACAGGTATGGGTTAGGAATGATCATATATATAGAGCCATTAACCACAAAGGACCCAACTTAGCGTGGGTACCTAAAGCTGTATTTGATTCTCTTGCAGATAATAGTGAAAGAAAATAATCTATGGTATCTCGACAGTGGTTGTTCGAGACACATGACCGGAAACAAGAATCTTTTTCTCTCACTAGAGCCCTTCAACGGTGGCAAGGTCACCTTTGGAGACAACAAAAAGGGCAATATAATTGGTGTAGGTAAGATTGGTATATCTTCTTCACATGCTATTAATAATGTATATCTGGTAGATGGTCTTAAGCATAACTTGCTACGTATCTCTCAATTATGTGACAAAGGCAATAAAGTCGTTTTTCATTCAAATGTTTGTCGTTTCATAGTTGAAGGCACTAGTAATGTTATCTTAGAAGGTCTACGTAAACGGAACGTGTATATGATTGATTTAAACAAAGTCACTACAAGTTCCTTTACGTGCATGAAAGTCACTATGGATGATTCATGCTTGTGGCACAAGAGGTTTGCACACATCAGTCCAACTATTTTAAAGAAACTCAAATTGTGGGATTTAGTTGAGGGTTTACTGTAACAACCCGAAAAGTACCCAATCTTTCTAGTAAAAATATTTACTAACACTTTTCAGTAGAACTTAAGTTTTTAAAATAGAATTTATTGTTTCGAGTCGTATTTTGAAATTCCGCGTTCGTATTTGGAATTTCTGAGAGATTTCATGAAAAGACCGTTTTTAGTCATCTTTGACTGTTCTTGACTTTTAAGTCGTCTTTGACTTTTCTTGACTTTTTAAAGTCGTCATTGACTTTTCTTGACTTTTAAGTTCGTGATAAAAACTTTTCTTGACTTTTAAGTCATCTTTGACTTTTCTTCGCTTTAAGTCGACTTGACTTCGTGAATGTTGTCCCGACTCGCCTTAAAGTTTTGAGACCGAAATTTGATTTAAAAAAATAATATTTTTTGATTTATTTTAATTTAGATTTATTATATTTATGATAATTTAATAAAATTATTTGAAATTTAGTCGGATTTTATAATAGGTTTTCCGGTTTAACTCGGAATCATTAACTATTCCCGACTCATCGTAAATCCCAAACAAAACCCGAAACTCGACTTTGGCATGAGTCACCCGCCCATGTCATCGTTTTCCACTCACAATTAGATATTTTAATTGTTTTGATTAAACTAATAATAATATCTAGATATTTATTAACTTTATCGATCAGTTAACGAAAATTTCGCAAAAAGCTCGAAAACAGATCCGTTTCTTCACCATACCACACGGTTTCTAGGTCCTCTAATAGGACTAGATATTTTTCTTTCTTTTGATTATAATAACATAATATCTTGATATTTAATTTAATTAACTTAATATCGAATTATATTTAATTGATTACCGTAAAATAATTATTAATCGCGAGTCAATTCCGTAACAACAATTTCAAAACCCGACATCTATTTTGCCTATATTTACACGGCTCCCTCCACTCCACTACTCACTAACAAATTTTCATTTTTCAACAAATCAAATTAAGATCAAATTATCACTTTCTTTAATCGTTCTTGAGTGTTCTTGAGCGTTCTTAATCCGTTCTTCATCGTTCTTGAGCAAAACCTTCATAAAACCTTCATTTCTTAATTAAATCCGTCCTAACTTATATTTCTAGGATCTCCTCTTCGCTCCCCATCTTCACGTACGGTTTTATTTCAATTCCGACAAAATCGTTTCCAACACTTTAATTATGGAAATTCATATTTTAAGTTCTAATAATGTTTTCTTGTCATTTCCTTATAGTGTAGATTTTGAGAGAGTTTGGAGACTCGTATATTTTTTTTTGAGTGAAGATAGGTAGACAGGGTTTCTTGGTTTATTATATATGCTTCTTCTTATTTTGGTGCTAATTGATTTGCTAGCTAAGGTAACGATTCCGAGTTACTCGACGAATATATGTTACATAGCTTTTGTTTCTTTTATTTTTTGTTCATCTTTTGTTTTGGTTCATGTTATTATGATTTAAGGATTTTTAGTTAGTAACATGTTAAGTAGTGGTTATTATTGTGTTTTATGCATTTATAACATGTTGGTTGTTCTTGATGAATTTGGATGATTTTTCATAATAATGATTTTTGTATGATTGATGGTTAAATTGGTTGTTAAAATGGGTGTTTGTTAATTAAAAACATCTTAGAATTTATTGGGAATTGTTGTTGTTGGAACCGGTTTAGGGGGTGCTGTTTAGGGGCTGAGAACCGGACCCAAACCAGGCCGGTTCAGGCCCGTCCAGACCGGTCCTGGGTTGGTCCTTGGTGGGTCCCGTGTTTTGTCTTGGTTGTGGTCGATGTTTGATTGTTTGTTGTTGGTTTGACGGATTCTAATTAAGTTTAAGCATGGCGGAAAGATTTCAGAAACGCTTTTTAGTAAGTTAGAAATCTGCCAAACAGCCCAAACAGGCCCGTGGGCCCATTCAGGCCATGTTGGGTTCGGCCCAAAAGTCAGCCCGTGGGTCCCACTTTGGGACTGGTGACGGTTTTTGAGTTATTGTCATTTTATCGTGTTTTGTAATATTTAGCAAGTGGGAAATATTAATAAGTAAAATATTTAATTAAAAAGGTTTTTTCATAAAATTATTATTTCTCAAATGTTAGAAATTATAAGACGAGATCGTAGTTTATGTTAATACCTTTAAGAAGTCAAGCGTGTTTTGGATTATATAATATTCACATTAGAAGTTTTATTAAAATAACATGTAATGAATATGTGATTTTATGTCTAATGTGGTAAAGACTCTGTTTCTAGCCGGTTTGATCAAACGGGTTTGGTCAAACTAAGATCTAGTCAGCCCCGTTTTGACTGATGACCCGTCGCGGGACTCGGGTCGGGGATTTGTCTTCAAGTAAGGTTGTATTTAATTAATGAATTAGCCTTAGTAGATATGAGGCGATATGTTATTTGAATATGATTTTTATATGCAATTAGTCACATGTTAGGAAGTTTTTCCCGTGACTGTTTGATTGGATGATATATGTCGTGGTGACTAAGTACCCATAGAGAATTATGAGGATATGGCGTCTTGACCATTCTAATTCTAAATGAGTAGCTTGGACCATGACATCGATAGGCCGTACTATCTTTAACGAGTATATGTTCACCACTGATAGCGTTTGTGTCACTGGCCTGGGCCTTTTGATACCAAGCCGGGGGCATGGCATCCTAAGAGTTTCCGCTTTGGGAAGGGAGCCAGCTTAAGTACTAGCCATCTCTGCTTAGGGGGTCGCCTAGTAGAGTTTCTCGTGTACGGTTATGTCATGAGACGGGGAATGGAATAGCTGTTGTCGCTAGGTCTGATCAGTCTAGGACTAGGATGTTTTCCTACCTTGTGGTATAGCCTCGAGTTACAGAAGTCGACTATTGACTGCACTAAGAACTTATGCCTGTTTCTAGACGGATTGGTCTTTCATGTTTGTATGATTCTATGAATCTTAGAAGGTGCGATGCAAGCCGGCTAAGGTTGATAGAGTTTGGATTACCGGTTGTTAACTGATTCACATGATTACGTGTTGATTAGGGTTTGAGTGTATCACGGCCATGTTTCTGAGAGGAACCTCTGAGCTAGCATACCAGCTTCCCTACCTCGAGTTATAGTTTATTATCGGTTTCACATGATAGCTTTCACATGCTAGGTTTTTTGTTAGTTATCTGTTTCATAACATGAAAAGCATATCATATATGTTAAAGTTTTGTATTGTCCATATACATTGCTTTTATGTTATTCATGTTTAATTAAACTCGACATTTCGTGGCTGGGAGAACTCGGAGTTACTCCCCACTGACTGTGGCTTCCGTGTTTATATTTAATGCGGTTGGCAGGTTTGTGATGCATACATTGGGTACATTGACTAGCTAGCGAGCGAAGTATTTACCTTGGACCTATATTCGGTTCTTAGATTGTATATTATTATACACTCTTTTATTCCCGTATTTATACGGGAGATATGTCTCCCGTCTTGTATAATTTTTATGTATAATATTATTTTCCTTTTGTATGAACCTTTTTATTTTATGACACCCTTCGTTATGTATTATTATTTTTTTCTTTCCGCAAATTTAGGGTGTCACAACAAACATTTGGTATCAAGCTATTTTTTGCTCCCTACCGCACTTTGTGTACCCTTTGCATAAATAACTTGACCAGACTAAAATAATAAACCGTGAGATAGAATGGTAGGATGGGTAGATTAGGATTATGTTGTAGTCTCTTTGTGCTTGCTAAATGATAAGTACTAATCTGTGTTTTATTTTGCAAGATTCCTCCGAGAATTGACAACACGATCTTAGCAGCTCTTACCGTTATTATCCAAAACCAGCAAAATCAGCAAAACCAACAAGCCAATCCTATTCCTAATCCTATTCCTGACCGTGAGAGACACGGAAGTTGTTCATGGGTTGCTTCTCAACTATCTAGGAGCCAAGCCAAAACCTACGGTGGTGAGGTAGATCCCGTTCAGCTTTCGGGGTGGTTACGTGAAATGGAGAAGAGCTTTGCTCTGTATGATGTCCTTGAAGAGGATAAGGTCCGTCTGGCTTCTCACTTCTTAGTGAAAGAAGCCGATCAGTGGTAGACTCTTTCAGGTCCTACTGCTAAGTTGGAGCCTAATTTTGGGTGGACTCGTTTCCGTGAACTATTGGAGACGAGGTTTTATCCGGATGAGTTGAGGCAGCAGAAGCTGAAGGAGTTTATGGACTTCAAACAAGGAAAACTATCAGTTCAGGAGTTCACAACCAAGTTTAATGAGTTGGCTCATTATGCCACTCGTCTTATTTCGAGGGAGGAAGACAAAGCCTTCTTTTACCTAGGGAAGCTTTCTCCCCAGGTAAAGGGAAAGATTAGTAGGGGTTCTACTTCTTTTGTCTCGATTTACAATGATACTTTATGGGCGGAGAGTTCTATTCGGGAGATTGCCGAGGAGGCCCGTACTTCGTTTGTAGCTCCTAATGCCTTTGGCAAGAGACCTCTATATCCTACTTCCCGACCCTCCTTTTCTCCTTCTTTTCCAAACAAGAGGAGGAACTTTCAGAGTGGACAGGCAAATCCGACAAACCGTCCATTTGTCCCGAGCAACAACAACGATCCTAAGGGGCGTACCTGTTTTGCGTGCAAGATGCCTATGCATCCAGGTGTTGGCTGTTTCAACAAGCCAATTGTATGCTTTACTTGTCTGAAACCGGGACACAAGTCATTTGTATGTCCTGATAGGAAGATGATAACTTCTACACCAGCTACATCTGGGAGACCGAGGGGTCGAATTTTCGTCATGAGCCGTGCTGAGGCCGATGCTCAACCAGACCTGGTGACTGGTACGTTTCAATTTATGAAATCCGTGTTTAATTTTATTAGATACGGGAGCTTCTTTGTCTCTTCCTCAGCCTCGTTTCCTTTTTTCGCCTTCGCCTCTTTCATCTTATCTTAAGCTGTAATAATGCTTCCTGATGTTCCTTGTATCATGTTCTTTTATCCCTACTCTCTGGAGAGGTAGTCCTTTTAGTTATCGTAAGGGTTAGTAGAGGTGTTTTGAAGGAGTTTCGAATATGATACCTAACCGTCCTATGGAGCTAGTTTCGTGTTTAAATGATTATGGAAAATGGAGAATAAGTTTAGGAAGAAACTATCCTAGTGGTTTTAAAATATAAAAGCTTAATGTTACAATACCATTTTGAGGATCGAAATAATCATAATGATAGGGGGTAGTTGTGGTTAAGAATTTTAGTGATTCTTTAAGTGTTACTTGGGAATTTATGGTCTTTAAATGTTGGACCCTAACGGGAATAAATACTTTGTGGAATTAGGATTTGATGACACAACTTGAGGAATATCGACATAAGCGAAAACCGATGTATTGAGAGTTTGGAAGAGATAAATAAATTGATTACGGTCACATTGCCCTATGTTTGGCAAAAGTTAAGTGAATCGAGATTTGTGTGACTAATCTCATTGAGGTTTCGAGATTCAACTTTTGAGGATGAGAAGGTTCATTGTAAATAAGTCGGGGTAATGGATTTTTGGAATAAATTGGATTAAAGGATTTCATAGTAAGTCCTTTACTTTGTGGTTGATTAACGGTCTTGTTTCCTTAATTTTAAATATTTTGATGGTGATTTCCAATAATAGTTTCGATGGACTTTAGAAGATTCTAATTGAATTTGAATAATTGGGAATTGTTACTCGATGTGTCATGCTTAGGAAATATTTGGTAGGAATCCGATGATGGAAAATGTTGAGGATTGATTGCACTCTCTTGAGGACTAGATTCGGTTGCAGTTAGTGTGGTCGAGTTGCGATCGACATTTGACTTGTCATAGATGGAAGATAGTTTTGTGATTTATTTCTTCTTTCTTCTTTCTTTCTATTCGATTTATTCTTTCGAATATTAAGTTCCTTCTATCGATTATCATTTCTTTTAGATATATTACTATAAGCTTTAGTTAGAAATTTTAAGCATAGATAATAGAGTTAGTACCGTTACTATGAAATTTTTGAACTAAAAGCTTTTGGAAATGTTTTATGATTTCAAGTATTTTACCGTCAAGGAGTGTTGAGACTGGTTATTGGAGACGTTCGATAACTAGTTTTCCCATTTATTGATGCGAAAATGTATCTTTTAAGTCTTTGACTTGGGACGTCAATGTTCTTAAACTGCAGATGAGAACTTTCCGTACCATTGATAAGACTCAGTAATTTTATTACAAGTATATTTTTAACAGTTTTGAAATAGACCTACATATATGTTACGTTCCTTCTTCTAAGTTTCGAGGACGAAACTTTTTAAAAGGAGGGGTGATTGTAACAACCCGAAAAGTACCAATTTTTCTAGTAAAAATATTTACTAACACTTTTCAGTAGAACTTAAGTTTTTAAAATAGAAATTTTTGTTCCGAGTCTTATTTTGAAATTCCGCGTTCGTATTTGGATTTTCTGAGAGATTTCATGAAAAGACCGTTTTTAGTCATCTTTGACTTTTCTTGACTTTTAAGTCGTCTTTGACTTTTCTTGACTTTTTAAAGTCGTCATTGACTTTTCTTGACTTTTAAGTCGTCATAAACTTTTCTTGACTTTTAAGTAATCTTTGACTTTTCTTGACTTTTAAGTCGACTTTGACTTTCGTTGACTTTCCCGACTCGCCTTGTAATTTTGAAGACCGAAATTTTATTTAAAAAAATAATATTTTTAATTTATTTTTATTTAGATTTATTAGAATTTATTATAATTTAATAAAATTATTTTGAATTTATTCGGAATTTATAATAAGGTTTTACGGTTTAAGCTCGGGAATCATTTAACTATTCCCGACTGATCGTAAATCCCGAAACAAACCCGAAACTCGACTTTGGCATGAGTCACCCGCCCATGTCATCGTTTTCCACTCACAATTAGATATTTTAATTGTTTTGATTAAACTAATAATAATATCTAGATATTTATTAACTTTATCGATCAGTTAACGAAAATTTCGCAAAACGCTCGAAAACAGATCCGTTTTTTCACCATACCACACGGTTTCTAGGTCCTCTAATAGGACTAGATATTTGTCTTTCTTTTGATTATAATAACATAATATCTTGATATTTAATTTAATTAACTTAATGTGACACCCTCAAATTTGCGGAAAGAAAAAAAATAATTTAAATACATACTGAAGGTGTCCGAAATAAAAAGGTCATTACAAAACGAAATAATATTACACAAAAGAAATATACAAGACGGGAGACATATCTCCCGTATAAATACGGAAATAAAAGAGTGCATAATAATATACAATCTAAGAACCTAATATAGGTCCAAGGTAATACTTCGCTCGCTAGCTCGTCAATGTACCCAAAGTATGCATCACCACCACACTGTTC
>JAIUZE010004102.1:0-13785 GCA_022085475.1 Heliosperma pusillum
ATCCACCAAGCCAGTGACACAAAAGCTATCAAGCAGTGAACTCCATATGCTCGTTAACGATAGTAAGGCCTATCAATGTCATGGTCCAAGATACTCATTTAGAATTAGAATGGTCAAGACGCCATATACTCATAATTCTCTATGGGTACTTAGTCAACACGACACCAACCATATAATAAAACAGTCACGGGAAACCTTCCTATCATGTGACTAATTGCATACAAATCATATTCAAATATCATATCGCCTCATATCTACTAAGGCTCATTCCTTCATTCATTAAATAAAACCTTACCTGAAGACAAATCCCCGACCCGAGTCCCGCGACGGGTCATCAGTCAAAACGGGGCTGACTAGATCTTAGTTTGACCAAACCCGTTTGGTCAAACCGGCTAGAAACAGAGTCTTAGCCATCGAGGCTTGAACATAAGAATATCACATTCATTTCATGCTATTTCATTCTATTTCTAACATGTGAATTATTAATTCATACGAAAACCCGCTTGACTTAAATGATATCAAATTAAACTAAAATCTCGTATTATAATTTCTAACATGTGAGAAATAATAATATATTGAAAAGCTTTTAATTAAATAATTTACTTATTAAAATTTCCCACTTGCTAAATATTACTAAACACGATAAAATAACAATACTCAAAAACCGTCACAAGTCCAAGGGGACCCACGGTTCATTTTGGACCGGTTTTGGTCATCTTTTCTAAAAACCGTTTCTTAATATTTTCCGCATGCTTAACATATTTAAAACCCGTCAAAACAACAACAAAACAATCAAGTATCGACAAAAACCCAAAGGACAATTCCCGGACCAATCCAGACCGGGTCTGAACCGGCCTGGACCGGCCTGAACTGGGCTGAACCGGCCTGGTTTGGGTCGGTTTCCAGCCACCCAAAACCAGCCACCACCCACGGCCAACAACAACAACCACCCAAATTTATTTTAACATGATTTTAATTAACAACATCCATTTTAACAACCAATTCAACCATCATTCATACAAAAATCATGATTTTGAACCATCATCCAAATTTATCAAGAACACTAAACATATCAAAAATTCATACAACATAATAAAAATAACAACTTATCATGTTACTAATTCAAAAACCGTAAATCATAAACAACAACTAAAGGTATGTAACATTAATTCGTCGAGTAACTCGGAATTGTTACCTTAGCTAGCAAAATCAATTAGCACCAAAATAAGAAGTATAAACTAAGAAACCCGCCTACTAATCTTCACCCAAAATATACGAGTCTCCAAACTCGTCTTCAAAATCTTCCCCTATAAGACATGACAAGAAAAACATTATTAGAGCTTAAACTTGATTTTCCATAATTACATGTTGAAAACGATTTTGACGGAATTGAAAATAAACCGTACTAGAAGATGGAGAGCGAGGAGGAGATTCTAGAAATATAAGTTAGGACGGATTTAATTAAGAAATGAAGGTTTTGTGACGATTTTGCTCAGGAACGACGAAGAACGACGAAGAACGACGAAGAACGATGAAGAACGATTAAAGAAAGTGTTAGTTAGATCTTAATTTGATTTATTGTAAAATGAAAAGGTAGTTAGTGGGTAAGTGTGGTGAGTGAGCCGTGTACATATAGAGAAAATATGGAGTCGGGTTTTGAAATTGTTGTTACGGAATTGACTCGGGTTTAATAATTATATTACGGTAATTGATTAGATATAATTAGATATTAAGTTAATTAAACCAAATATCTAGATATTATGTTATTATAATCAAAAGAAAGAAAATATCAAGTCCTATGAGAGGGTGAGAGAGCCGTGTGACATGAGAAGAATCGGGTCTGTTTTTGAAGCGATTTGCGGAGTTTAAGTTGACGGATCGATAAAGTAACAAATATCTTAGATATTTGTATTAGTTTAATCGAAAGAATGAAAATATCTAAAGTGAGTGGAAAAATATGACATGGGGCGTGTGACTCATGCCAAAGTCGGGTTTCGGGTTTGTTTCGGGATTTAAGATGACTCGGGAATAGTTAAATGACGTTCGGGGTTAAACCGTAAAACCTTCTCTTAAATTCCGAATAAATTCAAAATAATTATATTAAATTATCATAAATTCAAATAAATCTAAATAAAAATAAATTAAATTTATTATTTTTCAAATATAATTTCGGTCTTTAAATTTACGAGATGAGTCGGGAAAAGTCAACGAAAGTCAAAGTCGACTTAAAAGTCAAGAAAAGTCAAAGATGACTTAAAAGTCAAGAAAAGTAAATGACGACTTAAAAACTCAAGAAAAGTCAATGACGACTTAAAAAGTCAAGAAAAGTCAAAGACGACTTAAAAGTCAAGAAAAGTCAAAGATGACTTAAAACGGGATTCTCATGGAATCTCGCAGAAATTCCAAATACGAACTCGGAAATTCCAAATTCAACTCGAAACAATAAATTCTAAATTAAAACTTAAATCTGCTGAAAAGTATCCGTAAAATATTTTCCCTAGAAAAATAGGGTACTTTTCGGGTTGTTACAATCACCCCTCCTTTTAAAAAGTTTCGTCCTCGAAACTTAGAAGAAGGAATGTGCCATATATGTAGGTCTATTTCAAAACTTTTAAAAATATATTTGTAATAAAATACAGGGTCTTATCAATGAGGCGGACGGTTCTCATCTGCAGTTTAAGAACCTCGACGTCCCAAGTCAAAGACTCAAAAGATACATTTTCGCATCAATAAATGAGAAAACTAGTTATCAAACGTCTCCAATAACGAGTCTCAACACTCCTTGACGGTAAAACTACTTGAAATCATTAAAATATTTACAAAAGCTTATAGTTCAAAAATTTCATAGTAAAGGTAATAACTCTACTATCTATGCCCAAAATTTCTAACTAAAGCTTTTAGTAATCTACCTATAAGAAATGATATTCGATAGAATGAACGTAATATTCGAAAGAAAAAATCGAATAGAAAGAGGGAAGAAAGAAAGATATTAGCCGGAAAAATAGATCCGTTTATTGATATAGGAATGTCCGAATGAAGATAAAAGCATGAAAACACATCTCCGGACGGTAAAGATATAGGAGTACTTTCTCCAACTGAAGATTTGAGAGGTAATTTATCGGATAGTCTCATTGAACTAAAGGACAAAGAAGTTCCCGTATAAATTAAACACGGTATTTCTTAAATTGAAAACATACCAGTCACAATGTCTGGTTGAGCATCGGCCTCAGCGCGGCTCATGATGAAAATTCGACCCTTCGGTCTCCCAGAAATAGCTGGTGTAGAAGCTATCTTCTTCCTATCAGGACATACATGTGACAACCCTCGCGAATGCGGAAATATAAAACATACAAGCATGTGAAATAATATGCGGAAATACGGTATTTTAAAAACTTTTAAACATGCAAGATATATATATATAACACGAGATGTGTCAAAATATACAAACTAAGTACGGAATATACAACAAAGAGACGGGGTCTCTTAAAATGTTAGCAAAGAACAAGTGTTTAACCAAAACTAGCTACTATCGTCTAGAGGTGAACTTCCAGGGACAACGCCCGCTAGCTCACACCCGAACCCCAAAATATCGTATCCAAAAAGTCATCCATAGCAAGCAACCTGTTCATCCATGAAAAACATGAATGCCACAGTCAGTGGGGAGTAACTCCGGGTTCTCCCAGCCATATCACATCAAACGTACATATAAGAAAATACGAAAGTAAAGTCATGCATATATAGATATCCATGTCAGTTACGATAAGAATAGATAGGCAATCCAATATATAATGATAAGATCATGTGGAAATCAAATCCAAAACCATCATGTTATTCAAAGACTCGGGGAAGACACTCTTAGGCAACCGAATACGCTCACTAGGGCTTGCATCTCACCGTTAGCGGTATAAGTTTGATAAGATTGAGACTCGACAAACAACCATGCCAAGTCATGCGATGACCACAATAAATCCATCATATTATCATCCATTCAAACATACCAATACATAGACGGTGCCCAATCCTGCAATGACCATGAATAATATCATGAAATCACGCAATTCAAAGACGACGACACAAAGACGACAACTCTCACGGTAAATGAAACGCACTAGCATCGTGTCCCAGCAAGAATGATTAACAGGCATCCACGGGATAAACCTTTCCCTGAACTCATACACGATCAACATTTCGTATATGTAGACTATTTTCCTCCTGGTAGCACGACGATAATAATACGGTCCTAGTCTAAACCTGGCCAGGATCTCGGAATAAACGTGTTCCGATTCGACATGCGATGACGTTTCGCATCCAAGACTCGGGCTTATAAAATATATATGCCGAGTACCCCAAATTCGGTAGGTCAATTCACGAAAGAGGCGGAAAAACATCTCAAGCCTCATTACAAGCGGTACGCTACATGCAAATAACACCACCTCGCAAGTACACAACATTTGACGGCCGGGTCGAACAACGCATAGCGTTCAACTCCCAACAACGTCGTCGTATGCCCCACTAACACATACATTTAAGCATTAGGATACCTCTCCGTTCCGACATTCCAGCCTTACGAACGGGAAGGTAGCCAAGGGAATGAGAGTACAAAGCACAAGACAAAATAGTGCTCAAACCGTATCATTTGTAAAAACCGACTCAAAGTGGGACATAGTAAAAACCGTCACAAAACATGTGATACAAGCGAATAAGAAATCATATATCCAAAACATGAATATTATAAGTCACTACGTAAAATTATACGACAAACGGACCATGCGAACTATTATAAATTACGAGTTTTAGAAGTTAAAGGAAAACAACACAGCCGTGTTCCAGGCGGAGCATTGGACCGGTGGCCGGTGGGCCGGCTCAGAACACAGGGCAAAAACCAAAAATCATAGAAAACAGAGAAATGTAGTCTAGGCCGGTCAGTGGACCGGCGGCCGGTGGGCCGGCACAGAATACAACATCAAAATCCTAACATCACTACTGATGTGTTCCAGGCTGGTCAAGAGGGAGGCGGCCGGTACCCCGGCTCAGAGCACAACACTAACAAACACAAAAATCACAAGTTTGGAAACTATCAAAACAAGGGTCTACTTCAAATGGTCATAACTAGAGTTCTAAATATGAGAATGCAGAAATTACAAGTCGAAGTGATAGCTTATCCTCTTACGGTTCCAAGGAGTGGTCACAAGCTCAAAACAAGCAAGTAACAAAGGAGATATGATCATTCTACGAAAAAGGGTCGGTGCAGTGAAATCCCAACCGGGCACTGAACCGACTGCCGGTCCTTCCGCCAGGAGCACCCTTCTACCCGAGAACCACAACCACCATTTCTATCATTTTCAATTCTCCTAATTCACTTCTAATAATTATCAACAATCAATATTTATTATCAACAATTAGAGGTGGCAATCGGGTCAATCAGGTCGGTTACGGGTCGGGTTCAGGCTGTTCGGGTCATCTCGGGCTCGGGTTTGGTCGGGTCAAGTTGCTTGATCAGGTCGAGACCGGTTTGGTTTCGGGTTAGTGATGGGTCGGGTATTTTATATTGTCGTCTTAAATTTGAAAATGAATCGGGTCAATGGTCGGGTCGTTCTGTTAAAAGATCACTTTTGAACTTATGAATTATAATATTGGATTAGAGGAACTCGATATAAAAGATATTTGTAAAATATAAGAGTATAACACTATAAAATTTGATGATTGTATAATTTCATTGAACACTTATATTGCTCGACCTCGGTTATAAGTATATGACATGAGACATGAGTGTCTATCCAGTGTCGGAGTCGCCTATATTATGGACAAAAAATAATGTTTTTTGTCTAAATTAATCAGTTGTTTATGTAGTTCATAGTTTTGAACATTTGACATATAAAGTATGGCAAGGAAATAAATGAATTACTTATGAAATAGATTTTATTTATTATCTTGACGGTGATCCTACGTATTTAAGTTTGAATATGCTCTATTAGAATGATGTATTTGAGGTTTGGATTTTAAGATCATAATTAATAACCGAGGTCGGATTGTATGGTCATAACTCGTAACTCTTTCTTCCCTTTATTGTTCTCAATGGAGCCAAAACTAGACACTATTTTTCTCACAAAGCGTTAATTTAAAATTTTCTACATATATCACTTGCAAAATAATTATTAATAAGTTTAACTAGGAATATAGCATACTAAATTTACAACTGACTATTTATTTTAAGATTACATTTTGTTTTGAAAAATAAAATGAGCGATAATTTTTTATATCAAATTTATTAACAAAAAATCAAACTATAAAGAAATTTAGATTCTTAAAAAAGATTATTTGGCTATGAGTCGGGTCGAGTTTAATCAGGTTAAAACGGGTTACATGTCAGTTCAGTTCGGTTTGGGTCAGGTCGGGTTTGTTGGTGAATCGGGTTTCGGGTCGGGTCGGGTCGAGTCACAAGTCGGTTCGGGTCATATCATTTCAGGTTATATCGGTTTATCGGTTAACCTTCGGGTCGGTTCAGGTCGGTTTCAGTTCAGCAAATTTACGGGTTCTATCAGGTCGGTTTTCGGATAAGTCAGGTCGGTTCTTCGGGTCGGGTCACCTTTTGCCAGCTCTATCAACAATCATCAAATAACCACAATCATAAATCATAACATGATTCCTAAGCTTCTAATTGTATTCTAAATACGATTTCTATTATATAAAGCATGCAAAACACGTAAATGATACCGAGTAACCCTTCACCGTTACCTTTAAGCGTCTTTAATCGATTACTAAGCCTTCCTAGTAGTCTCCACCTACAATTAGGTAATAAAAGATGAATATATTTCACCTTGAGAAAGACGGGATAATTAAAACGCGAGAAAGACAGTTAATTTATTTACCAATACGGATAGAGGAAGGGTAAGAGGGAAGAATAAGACGAACTGAAGTGAATTACGGTCAAAGAACGAATGAGATACGATGATTTCAAAGATCGGAAAAAGATTATGGAGGCAAGGGTTTTTTGGTTTTTGCTTAGTGATTGACAGAAAAGTTGTGGTGTTTGTGTTGCAATGAAAGGAGGTTCAAGGGAGTATTGAGGGAGTAATAAGTAAAGGGGGGTGAGTCGGAAAAGTCAACGAAAGTCAAAGGCGGCTCAAAGTCAAGAAAAGTCCAAAAAGACGACGACTCAAAAGTCACGAAAAGTCAAAGACGACAAAAGTCAAGAAAAAAGTTCAAAGACGACTACAAAAAGTCAAGAAAGTCAAGGGACGCATTAAGAAGGAATTATCATGAATCTCCGGAAGGAAGGGGAAACTTCCAAATAAGAACCTCGGAAATTTAAATTCGACTCGAAACAAAAATTCCCAAATTAAAACTTTCAAATTTTGTGAAAACGATTTCGTAAAAATATTTCTACTAGAAAAATAGGGTACATTCGCGGTTGTACATTCATCGAACCTCGCTCATATCTATAATCCTCAAGTAATATGGTTCAACTTACAACGAAACCTTACTACTTCAAACGAGTATCCGATACCATAAGATAAGATCATATCTTTAAATCCAAGAACTATAACCAAATGCTTTTCCACCAAGCCTATACTCACAAACACACAATAGGAAACCACAAGACGTCACTTAAACTCAAAAGTATTTCGCACCTCAAGATATCATTCTAAACTTTCTAAACTTCTTTTTTACACCAATTAGACATATCATAAGCATGGTCTTCAAAACAATACTAAACTTCTAAGTCCAAACGACTAAATTACTAATGAGTTAAGAAGTCATAGCCAACTCATTCGACCTTACACCATCGAATATCATGAACTATTTACACACAAGTCATGGCAAGCATTTATACATTAAAATCATTAAACATACCTTACCACACTTTCCTCAAGGATACCAACTCTCACCACTAGGGAAGAACTTAAGTCTACACAATTTTTCTCGAATCCCAAATTCATTCCAATCAAAACTAACATTCCACCAAATCTAAAATTTTTCTGACCAAGTACAATATGCCAAAAACAAAAGGGTATGGTGTCCACAAAAGGTCACATATGGAAGTTGAGGGTACAAATTGATAAGGAGGAGGAAGGTAACAAGAGTAATTTACAAGGGGAAAAGAAGTTAGATGATGAAGAAGCACTTAGATAGAAGGAAGAGAGCATGATACATTAAGGGCGAGAGAAAACATCGATGAGGAAGAAATACACTTCAATTAGGCTTGTCAATCTTCAATCTTCGGTAGCGGATACCTCTTCTAGGTAACGTATGATCCTCCTTGATGTGCAGTTTGTCGTCGGGACTGCTATCAAACAATATTTATAAGCCAACAATACTAGCTAATGAAGCTAGTGGTAAGTCCGGGTCGATCACAGGGAGACGGTCGATCTAATCAAATCTAGGGTCAAGTTCAGTTCTGCCAAGTAATACGTTTTAATAGTTGAGAGGTTGAGAAAGAGGGATAACAAACAAAAGCAATAATCAAAATGCAATATAAAGGGTACGAAAATCAGATGAAGGAAAAACTAGGGCAGAAACGGGATCACTATGTATCAACGAGATAGGTCAGCCAACGTCTAAACAGCCTAAAGGGTCAGAAAGTTGCTTGTTCGGCCTCCTAACCACCCCTAGCGACTCTGATAACTGGTTCGGTCTCACAGAAATCACTATCCTATATGTCCACCGATCGGTATAAGGCTATGCCGATTGGTGTCAGGTCTATTTTCCCAATCACTTGGTCAGTCTCAGGGGAAATACACTAAACAAATGATAACCTAGCGTCCTAGGTCAGTCAAACGACAATTAAATCAAACACAGGTTCAGATGCATAAACGGTTTAATTGGAACCCCCAAATCCGGATCCACAATAGTTCACCCTAGCCCTAGCATGCAGATTAGCTACTCATGGTGATAGATATTAAGCAAAACAAGAAGACACAGGATGGTATGGCAAGTTTCATGGTCGAGAAACGTACAAACATGAACGAAAATGACAGGAAACGAAATAAAACTGAATCAGAACCTGAATTAGGGCAAAAACAAGAAGGATGCCGATCGGTATAAGGTTATGCCGATCGGTATAGTGTTGTAAATGAACGAAAACTTAAAACTAATCGACTAAAATGTAAAACAATAATCTAAAATGGTGTTTTAGAGCAGAAACTCGATCCGTGACAAGGGATCTTGCGTCTAGTGAGTGATATCCCCTCACTATCTTCACTTCTCCTTCATATAGAGTTAGGTTTTCTCTGATTTGGGCCCGATCTCGCGTCCTAGTGGCTTGGGCTTCGATAAGCTCGAGTCCCTTCCCCAACAAAGCATGCCTCGTGGATTAGAGAGGTAGTTGGACCATCCCTCTAGGCTCCCACCGATCGGTGGATGGGTCTTGACGATAGGTGTGGGCTTGAATTGTCCTCTATAGGTCTTCATTTGATAGTTAAAGGTAGATGTGGGCTCCCACCGATAGGTGGGCTTGTATGAAGAGTCCACAAGGCTTAGGAAGAAGTGGAAAGGGCCCCCAGGATGTCTCTGACGATCGGTGGTAGGGCAATTGGCCGTTGGACGATCGGTGGGAGGCATCACCGATCGGTGGCACTGTTAAATTCCTACACCGCGCACTGAACTTAAAACGTCCGCCATTTCTTCGTTGCTTGGCGGATTTTGGCGTTCTTGGTCTCATTCCGAAGCTAAGAAAGAGATCTATCTTATCCAACTTGAATCGCCTCAATCACATATCTATAACTCAATCTATTTCCCTTCAAACTATCCAAAATGCATCCAAAAGCACCCCGAGAAGTCCTAAACCTGCAATTGAGGAACAAAACATACCAAAGTAGCATAGGCGAGGGATATGACATGAAATCGGCTCAAATGAGCTATAAGTAAGACTGAAATGGGGGTGAATAAGTGTGTAAATGTGCATATAAAATATGCACATCAAACTCCCCCAAACCAAACCTTTACTTGTCCTCAAGTAAACATAAACCAAAGCACACTTAATGACCACGGTAAGAGATAATGACTCTGGACACTCATGCTTTCTGTTCATCCAAACTATGGCTTTCACAAATAGATAAGAACAAGTGCACAAGAGTCGACCTTCAAAACTGGTCTTATACATGCCTAGATTTCAATGTTCTTCATGAATAACGCAAGACCTTGCAAACGAGTTCAAAAGTAGAGACTCAACAAGCACACTCAATAACATGATCCAAGTTCGTAAATAATACTCGTAGTACTAAAAGTTCTCAAGGTATGCTGGGCACAAGGTTGTAATGGGGCTATGTTCAATAGGTGAAAGATAGGTGCGTGCTAACGCGTGTGGGAGTGTGGGGCTCAAAAAAACTGGTGGTTGCGCTACCACTAATGAAAAGACCCAGACGACCATAACATTAACCAATACCGATCATAGGCAAAAATTTGAATCTCTTGACATTATCATAACTTCGGTAATTGCACTTCACACAATAGGAATTCACATTTACGTATTGATAGCACCATTTTGGAACTGCTACCTTCACAATAGATCTCATTACTTCTCTTTATTGTTTGGAAACTCAACTTTCGATCACTATTCTTGCTGTATAACTTGCTATGAAGCTGAATTATTCTCCAGACATTCATATAACACTGAAACAGGCCAAAAACAGGGGCCCACCGATCGTCATACTACCTTCACCGATCGGTGTACTAGGCCACACCGATAGGTATCAGCTCAAAAACTTCAAAAATCAGGCCCTTTTCTTCATTTGACACGTTTTCGTGACATAACTCTCCTATACGCAACCATTACAGTCGGGGTAGGATGTTTTTACGATGTAGTTCATAATTTGTAAGGTTGTAACCAAGGTAGTCAATATAGTCTTGTGAAACGTGGTCAATAAAGAGTGGATCCTACATCTAAAGGGACGAATCAAGGCAATTTGGCTAAGTGGAGTTCAAATTTAAGTGAATGCCCGGTCCGGGGACCTAGAGTGCATACCTTCGGAAACTACAACGAGTCAATATTAACACTTATGAATCAAGCACGAGCATACAGGTTAAGAATTACAGTACGTCATTGAGAAGCATTTCGATACAAAGTAGATTCACATCAAACAAGTCAATTTAGACATGTTAGACTCGTTAATCCAATCTAATCTCAATATGTCATATCATATAAGTTAGGCCACAGTTGAGATGAATTAAGCTAAGTGTATATATCTTCATCGTCGTTTTGCACATCTCGAACCATTACCCACACATAAGCAGTTCTTAAAATTTTTATTTTCACATATGAACATGCAACTGCTTATAGCACATATGAATGAAGCACATATGAAGCACACAACCAAAACCCTCCCCCAAACCAAACTCGTCATTGTCCTCAATTGACGAAAATCGGTGCAAAGGTGGTTAAAGGAGAATGGGGAATGCAGGTGAGAGTGAAAGTGGAGAGGGTAGACTTACAGAATGAGTGAGAGTTCCCCCAAACCGGTTCAAAGCAAGGCGGTGAATGGTGAACAAGTCCTCACCATCCCGAGCTATCATCAGCTAGACGGCTCCGTCATTACCTGTAGCATTACAAAACAGGAGGAAAAGTGTCTCTCTCGCTCTCATCTCACACAATGTTCAAAGTTACAAATTGCAAATTGTCCAAAACTAAAACAAACCAAAAAACAAAATTGTTCAAAATGAAAAATAGTCCAACTAAAAACAAAAAAATGTCTCAAAGTCTAAGTATATGTCAAATAATCGGGTCGCTGTATGACCCTCCATCAGAAGTGTCTCCAAAATCATCTTGGAGGACTGCGAGTTGCCGTGGTGTACTATAAGAAGGTTGATTTCTCCAGAAATTTTGCGGCATCCCATACATCGGCTCTCCGCTCAAACTCTTGCCCTCGAATCCTTTCGAATAGCTACTCAAATTGCGACCTGCGAAAGATGGGACAGAGCAAACAGACTCCACAGGGTCTCCAGAATAGTGAGACGGAGCTATAAAATCAGTAATAACACAGCTAGACTCCACAACACAGCTCACATGGGTTTTCAGGCCTACCACCGATCGGTGGGTGGTATGACGATCGGTGGGTGGTACCTCACCGATCGGTGTGAGTGTGCTCTGGCCATTTTGGCCCTTGTTCTGGCCTGTGGTGGTCTGTGTCAGGTCTGAACTGGCTGGTACTGTTCCTTAATCAACGAATCAGACTGAACAACCAAGGGGGAACGGGGTGTAGCTGAAGGTTTAAACACAAGGAGTTCACCCCCCACCTTAAAGGTTAAAGTTCGTTTACCAACATCGATTATTGCGCCAGTCGTATGTAAGAAGGGTCTCCCGAAAATGATGGGGATGTTAGCATCCTCAGGAATGTCTAACACCACAAAGTCTACTGGTATAAAGAACCCTCCAATCTGTACTGGGACGTCCTCTAGCACCCCTAATGGTCGCGAAATGGTCCTATCCGCCATTTGAATAGTCATATTCGATGCCTTAAATTGGGTCAAACCAATTTTCTTCGCTAGGGGCAGAGGTAGGACACTAACACTAGCTCCTAAGTCACATAAGGCATTATTGACATTAAGGGCGCCTATGGTACATGGGATGCTGAAACTACCGGGGTCACCTAGTTTAGGTGGAGAATTGCTCAATTGAGGTGCACTACACGTTTCTGTGAGAGCAATTGTCTCTACCTGGGGCAATGCTTTCTTCCGGTTCAAGAGGTCTTTGAGGAACTTGGTGTAAGAAGGTACTTGTAAAACTAGATCAAGAAATGGAATAGTAATATTAAGTTTAGCAAGTACCTCTTTAAATTTTCCAAATTGTTCCTCGAAAGGGGACTTCTGCTTGAGACGCCTCGGGAATGGCAGCTTAACCTCAGTTCCAGCATTTCCAGCTATCAAGTCCTTCTCCAGACCTTCCCCAAAGCTCTCTCCAGCACCTGTTAGACCCCCATGACGATCGGTGGTGGGGTCCACCGATCGGTGTAATGCTCCACTTTTGCCCCTGCTTGTTTCTGTTTCATATTCTGGTTCACCCTTGTCTCTGACTTTCTTCTTTTCAACCCTTGGCATGGAAAGACTGTCATAGCTAACTCCACTCCGAAGATGAATAGCATTAAGAGTGTGAGTGGGGTGGTTGGGTTGTGGAGGCAATTGGCCTTGTTGCCTTTGAGCTTGCGAGGCGGCCAACTGGGCTATTTGAATCTCCAAATTCTTGATGGCGCTAGACTTTTCTTGGTCACTTTTAGCCACTTGAGCCACTTGAGCAATAAGGTGCTCTTGGCTTTTCAGAACCCCTTGCAACATGCTTCGTAGATAATTCATGTCGGTAAAAGTGGGTGACTTGTAAGGTTGTGGTGACGATGTGGATGCAGCCTTGTTTGGATGTTGATAGGCTGAACTAGAGGTGCTTGTATTGCCCGGTGGGGGGCCTTGATGAAACTGAGCTTGATATGGTTGCTTGTAGGGTTGTTGAAAGCTCTGACCATAAGGAGAGCTTTGCTGATAGTTATGGAATGCAGCAACCTGCTCTTGAGTGTCCTGACATGTGTAGATCGTGTGCCCATATAACCCACATGCATTACAGATCATAGGCAATGGCGAGGACTGCACTCCTCCGATCGGTGGGAGGGGTGTGCCGATCGGTGGAGTGTTGTCCATCTTCAGACTTGCTAGCTGTGCTGTCAAATCTGCAATTTGTGATGTCACGCTATCCTGGAAAAATGTCTCACCACTCACTGCTGCAACACTAGTGTAGGATGATTGTACATACGATATGCTATGATTAGCCATTTGCTCAATCACATTTCTAGCTTCATCAACCTC
>JAIUZE010004103.1:0-67797 GCA_022085475.1 Heliosperma pusillum
AAGCAAGGACGGTTTCGTAGTTGTCGGAAGATCAATCAATTGGGCGGAAGAATTCATCGCTTTGCATCAAACCCTACCAACAAACCCAATTGTAGAAGTCAAGGGGGATGTTGGAAGTCAAGTCAAAGCAAAGGAAGATGAAACGTTAGTCAAATGCTTCCAGAAGACCACATACCCGATCGGGTAAGTGTGTACCCGATCGGGTAAGTGTGCTGATCCGAGCATGACGGCTACAACTTCCTATTTTTGACCTATGTGTTTAATGCCCGACCTCTTCTCCTAGAAACCCTAATGCTATAAATAGATGCTCTAGCCCCTCATATCAAATGATCCCTTCACACAACATCTCTTCTCTTCTTACATTTCTCTTTAGTTTAGTTCTTCTTCTTTCTTAGTTTAGTTTAGTTTTAGTTTTCTCTATTTCAGTTTAGTCTAGTTCTAAGTTTTCTTCAATTGTAGTTGTTCTAGTTGTAATTGGAATTCAAGTTTCCGGGTTTTGCATTTCCTATTCAAGTTCTTATTCTATTTCAATCTTTGCTCATCCTTTTTCGGTAATCTTTATTCTCGTCTTTACATTATAGTTTCATTTTCTTTTAGTATTTCCTTTATCATGTTTATCATTCTTAGTTTTATAATCTTAGTTTCCTTTTCATTGTTAATCATGCATAAGTAGTCACCCTTCTAGGGTGTAGGATAGCCATGTTAGATTAATTAAAAGATGATACTTGGATAAAAGAAATTGTGCCTTTAAAACGTTGTGTCTATGCATGTTTGGATTGTAACGATAGTTATCGATTTTTGGCCAAAATCATTTGACTAGTATGGAATTCTTTTCCAAGGTAGACATACGAGATTTGAATAGACAAAGCATGACATGGTGGATTAAGACCTAGTAAATCGCCTAAAAAGCCTGCTAGACCATCTGATCTATGATTGTAATGCACACATCATTCTTACGAACTCGCAATGAATTATTTACATATCCTAAATCCAATTTCATCAATATGTTAATCTACATGTGTGAACCTACTTCCCTAGATCATTTTCTTTATTGTATTGTTATCATTTTTATTATAGCATCTAGTAACTAGTGACAACATTTGCCAATCGTCCAAGGTAGAGTTCTAACCACAACTATTCACAAGTATCTCCCATCTCCCCGAGATCGACCCCTTACTTCCCTAATTACATTAATTTGTTGTTAGCCTAGTTTGGGTTATTTATCTTTGATTAGGGTACGCGACAACCCTGTCAAATTTTGGCGCCGTTGCCGGGGAGCACGGTTTGTTTATTTGTGATTAGTAGAGTTTTACCTTGTCTTTTTCTTTTTTTTTCTTTTCTTTTGTCTCGAGGAACACTTGTTCCTTGAGATTTTTCTCACCTTTTCCTTTTAGTATAGTGACTCTTTTCAGGTAATAGGAATATTTTCTTTCAAAGGGTTTGCTTTATTTTCTCTCAATGACTATCTATTTTCAACCTCCACAATGCGAGAATGAGCCTTTCCATGAATACCTCGACCGATTTTATAGCTATTGTAGACATATTATCTCTCTTGGGTATACCCTTGATGAGACCTATATGAGGAATGTCGTGATTCATGGAATGCTCATTAAGTGTCGTAGCCTGGCTATGAAATTGAGTGCTGGAAGTTTTTATCAGAAGAGAGGAAAGGAACTTTGGATTTTCTTGGACTTTATGGCATCCCAATCTCTGGATGAAACGCACCGGCGGTTGAGAATCCAAGAGCAAATCAATGAAATCAGGGCTCAACTTCAAATACTCAAAGGGCAAAAGAAAGAACCCACGTTTAAAATTTGTAAGCCAATCAATTTCCCTTATGCTTTTTCAGCCCCCCCATGTGAGTCTATTTTCTCCTGTGCTTTTTCATGTCCCCCATGTGAGTCTAATTCTCCCCAAGCATATGAATTAATAGATGACGATGATGATGGTCCAACCTTTTCTATTGAAAGTCACTCTAGTGTCGTTCCATTTGACAATTTTGAGACCCCCATCATTGATATTGACCATATGGTAGTCGAGACTTTAGACAAGGATGTTGTTAAGCCCATTTGTGACTCCAATGGAGAGTGGTCGATCGAGTCATCAGATTTCTTTGAAAATCCTTTCGCTAAGGATATTCCAGATTTATTTGAAAATGATATTGGGTTTTGTGAACCTAGCCTTGAAATTAAGTGGGATCAACCACCCATTTTTGATTCCCACTCCTTTGATTCACTCTACCCCCAATTAGAGTCCACTAATGATATTTTGGGAACTAATTGTTTGTTCCATGATCTTAAACATTTCACTCCATCTCTCACTGACGAGTGGAGCAGTTCAGTGGTCATCTATGAAGTTTGTCATGCGCACAATGATAAGATATATCAATTCTTACCTTCACTATTTCATGCCTATATCTTGTCAATTGCTTACATATGTTTTTGTATAGCTCATGCGCAGGTATATGATCGACTTCTAAGGGCATTGACATGCTTTTTAAGGCACAAAGAATGATTTTTCATTAATAAAGAGTCTAGCAAGACATTTAAATAAAGCTTCGCGGGAGGCAACCCGTGTTTTCCCTTTCTTTCTGCATTTTATTTTTATTTTTCCCTTTTTCGTTGTTTTGTTAGATTTACCTTGCAGATGAGAGAGTTTTTGAAGAATCTATGAAGACCTTCCTTGTCAAGTCCAAAAGACTAGCTTGGGGGAGTCCGCGCTCACTAGTAAGCTTCACTTTTCTTTCATCTTTTTCCCTTTTTTACCCTTCTTCCCATTAAGCATCTCGTTGCATGTTTAGTCTTCGTGCTCACATTGAGGACAATGTGATGTTTAGCTTGGGGGAGGGATTGCATTTTCCCATTTTGCATTTTAGTTTATCATTTTTCAAATTTTGAATAAAAGAAAAAGAAGACTTTTGAGAAAATTTAAAAAAAATTCTGAACACAATTGAATGCTTTTCATGCTTTGCTTGCTTGTTTACTATGCTATCATGTTACATTTCCCAAACTTAGAGCTTTCAAAAGATAATGGTTCAATATTTATTGAATTATGCATACATGGGGAAGTCTTGTACACAGTAGGCATGGAATGAATCTATAGATGAGTACGCTTGATCTTGACATTTGGCAAGTTACATATATTGTAAGGTAGAACCTCCTTAGACTGGTACATCCATACCCAGTCTCATTTAGGTATGTGTAGTTCTCCTTGTGATGTGTGTCATGTCAAAACGCATAAGTATGGTTCTCATTTCATTCCTATAAGCATTGCATTCATGATTCACTAAGATTTGAAGCCTTTTTCACTTTGAAATACCCCTCAAATTAAGCCCCTTCATACAAATGTTTCACAAAATAATAGCTACATATAAAAACTACCTACCCTGTTGAGCTAGTAGCTAGACTATGGTGTATGGGTGCTATTTTGAGAAGATTTGTCCTTCATGACAAAGTGAATTTGGGAGAACGAAAATGTACAAGAAGTGATGTTATGTTCAGAAAGGAAAAAAATGAATGAAATAGAAAAAGAAAATGAAAAAAAGAGAAATCGAAAAAAGAAAAAATAAAAGAAGTTGTGAGTATCTCCTCAAAATGTCAATTCAATCAATAGAAGGAGTTTACCCTTGTGTTTCGTGTGTAATAAGCCAATTTGTTTCTTCTGGCTTCGTTTTTTGTCTTTTGGGAATTGACCGAAAGTTTGGATTGAGTATTCATTTATCATTGGTCAGTTGCTAGCTCACTCTAAACTTCGCATGACCATAACTATTTGTCCACCTTTCACCCATTTCCCAAAGCCTTCTTCATTGTTTCGGCTTCTTTTCTATGTGCATTGTGATCTTTGACTTGTGTTTTGAATTGTTTACCATATTAGATTGCGGACACATTTTCATAAGTCGTAGATAGGTGAGTGTCTCAAAAACATTTACACATAAATAAATCACCTTTTACATACAATGAGTGTTCGAGTGTGTCGTGAGAGTCCATATGTCAAAAGATCATGCAAGAGCCGAAAATCTATAGTGAAATTCTTTGTGCTACGTCGTTATGTAAATCTCAGCCATGTTTATGTATCATTCTTGCCCACGTTGTCTTTGGGTTATGATTCATTATGTTTCCAAAGCTTTACGTTGAGATTTGTTTCTTGATGGTGTAGTAGCCAATGCTTGCAACCCTTGTCCTGGTATTGTTTGTTATTTTTGCTTGAGGACAAGCAAAGGTTTAGCTTGGGGAGTTTGATAAGTGAATATTTGTATGATTTTAACCCCCACTTTAGCTCGGTTTTGTATGTCATTTGTGCTTTGTTAAGCCATTTTATGAGCTAATATCGTCTTCTAGGCGAATTCCTGTGTTCTAACTTGTTTTGTAGGGAAAGTGACGTTTCTACGCCCTTTTTCTATATTCCCGAGCATTTTCCTAAAACCCGACGATTCGAAGAAGAAAGCTTGACCATGTGTAAGGCATTTCAAGAAGGTTCACTAAATTAAGAGAGAGAAGAAGCAAAGACGGTTTCGTAGTTGTCGGAAGATCAATCAATTGGGCGGAAGAATTCATCGCTTTACATCAAACCCTATCAAACAACCCGATTGTAGAAGTCAAGGGGGATGTTGGAAGTCGAGTCAAGCAAAGGAAGATGAAACGTTAGTCAAGAGCTTCCAGAAGACCACATACCCGATCGGGTAAGTGTGTACCCGATCGGGTAAGTGTGCTGATCCGAGCATGACGGCTACAACTTCCTATTTTTGACCTATGTGTTTAATGCCCGACCTCTTCTCCTCGAAACCCTAATGCTATAAATAGATGCTCTAGCCCCTCATATCAAATGATCCCTTCACACGACATCTCTTCTCTTCTTACATTTCTCTTTAGTTTAGTTTAGTCTAGTTCTAAGTTTTCTTCAATTGTAGTTGTTCTAGTTGTAATTGGAATTCAAGTTTCCGGGTTTTGCATTTCCTATTCAAGTTCATATTCCATTTCAATCTTTGCTCATCCTTTTTCGGTAATCTTTATTCTCGTCTTTACATTATAGTTTCATTTTCTTTTAGTATTTCCTTTATCATGTTTATCATTCTTAGTTTTATAACCTTAGTTTCCTTTTCATTGTTAATCATGCATAAGTAGTCACCCTTCTAGGGTGTAGGATAGCCATGTTAGATTAATTAAAAGATGATAATTGGATAAAAGAAATTGTGCCTTTAAAACGTTGTGTCTATGCATGTTTGGATTGTAACGATAGTTAACGATTTTTGGCCAAAATCATCGACTAAAATGGAATTCTTTTCCAAGGTAGAGATACGTGAATTGAATAGACAAAGCATGACATGGTGGATTAAGACCTAGTAAATCGCCTAAAAAGCCTGCTAGACCATCTGATCTATGATTGTAATGAACACATCATTCTTACGAACTCACAATGAATTATTTGCATATCCTAAATCCAATTTCATCAATATGTTAATCTACATGTGTGAACCTACTTCCCTAGATCATTTTCTTTATTGTATTGTTATCATTTTTATTATAGCATCTAGTAACTAGTGACAACATTTGTCAATCGTCCAAGGTAGAGTTCTAATCATATCTATTCACAAGTATCTCCCGTCTCCCCGAGATCGACCCCTTACTTCCTTAATTACATTAATTTGTTGTTAGCCTAGTCTGGGTAATTTTTCTTTGTATCGGGCTTGCGACAGGCCCGATCAGGTATCAACTGCAGGAAAGTCAAAACATGACTCCTAAACTACGTGATGCATGAAAAATATAACTAAATGCAATGAAAGTTTAAACTAAATTGTCATTTTGGATTTTTCAAGAAGGAGCATAGATTTGGTGCCTAAATGGGACTAGACATCCGCCTCCATTGTTGCCGAGGCAAACCAATACTAACAATAATTATTACAATATTAAGAGCAAAATCGATATCATGAAAAGAAATGAAAGGAAACACAATCAGGGGGGGGGGGTAGATGCTAAACAAGCCATCTAAACAAGACCCTCCAACTCCTCATCTATCACGTACATCAAAGTGCTCCTCCTCTACCAAAGAATCATCATCATCCTCATTCTCAACTCCATCATTACCACCACCGCCATCCATGTTACCCTCCTAATTACCTCCCCCCCCCCCCCCCCCCCCCCCCCCCCCCCCCCCCCCCCCCCCCCCCCCCCCCCCCCCCCCCCCCCCCCCCCCCCATCTTCATGTTCACCGTCTCCCCGGTTTCCAAGGTTAGGGAACAACAAGTCTCGTTTTGTCCAATTCAGCAAGAAATTGTCGGAATCATTCTTTGTTTTGATTTTGTAGTAAGTATCACTACTTTGTATTTATTTGGGTATCGTTGGGTAGTGTTTTGAAACCCTAATCTGTTTTAGGGGATGGGATTAGATTGATTATTGAATTAGGTTACTATTTATAATTAGGAAGGATTCGTAGAGGAGGAATTCTGATTGTGCTTGCATATTGCGTGATTTTCTTAGAGGTAGAGTTTCCCTACTCAGTACCTTTGTATATTGATTGATTTTATTATTGGTTACTTTGATGTTGATGATGGTTGATGATGATGCTACTTGTGATTGTGATTGGTTACCGATTACATATTGGTGGTCCGCCGGAAAACGGTACCAAACCCCGAGTCCCGCCACGAGTGGGATGTGCACATTAATGTTCTGGGAACTCTCAGCTACGGCGAGAGAAGCTGTCGATGTCCAGTAGGGTATCAAATTCACAGGGAGGCGGTAAAATTCTAGTTTCCTAACAATTAAGTTCATCTTAAAGTAACAATTTCTGGAGTTTTGATGATTTGTTCTAAACTAATTGCAATGATGATATATTAATAAAAGGTGAATTCAATAAGATTAAAAGTGTAGGGTCTCGGGGTCACAAGGATTATTATTTGGGAATATAGGAATAATCGGGTAACATGCAATAAAGTTATCTAAGGTCACAAGATCAATCAATTCAATTATGCCCTTTAGATCTACAATTTTACATGTGATCGCTATCATTAAACGAGTTCTATTCAAGTATCGTTGCTTGTATTAGTCTCAACCCTGTAACACCCGCAAAAGTACCCTATTTTTATATGAAAAATATTATACGGATACTTTTCAGCGAATTTTAGTTTTAGTCTAGAATTAAATTTCTCATATCTATTTTAGAAAATCCGAGTTCTTTTTTGGACTTTACTCGAAATTCTGAGTAAGTTACGTCTTAAGGCGCTTATGGGCTTTTTACATGATTTTTCCACTTACTCCCTTACACTACACTTAAACCCTAAACTCCCTCATTCAACATCCTTCTTCCTCACCAAGTAACCACCAAAACCCTAACCTCCATACTTACCCAAACTCATAATCAACACTACTCTTTCGTTACTCGCTCAAATTCGCTAATTTCCGTCTTAATCTTTCCCTCTCATTGTTCTCTATCTTAATTGGAAATAAAATTGCCGTCTTTCTCGCTTTCCAATTTATCCGTCTTTCTCAAAGGTGAATTATATTCATCTTTTATTGTCTAATTTTGGTGGTGACCTCCAAGACCTCGACAAAGACTACTACTTGATAGAATAGGACCTAGACGAGGATTGAAGACGCGAAAAGGTAACTGATGTGGTCGTTATACACCAAAAATAAAACCTAAGTCTACTAACTAAGAAGATAGCGGAAGTAGGGTCGATCTCCACAGGGAGGAAACTAATTAACTGAAATCTAAATCTGCAAGTAACAAACTGGGGGTTTTGAATTTGGATTAACTAACTAAATAGGATTAAAGGAAGAGAAGTAAAAGATAGAAATAAATAAGAAATAAATCAGATAAGAGAGAAATATGCTAGGATTCGGTCTACTGCAGTATCGGCATCTACGGGTCAACTAAGTCAGTCAATCTTATTAATGAGAAGAGCAATGGTTTTCTCCTCTCGGTCTCAAACCGCCCTAGGGATTTCCTAATTAACTCTCGTCCTCTTAGGAGTCACCTATCAATTCTAAGCAAGCCTTACCTTCCAATCTCTCGATCCAGGTCGGGGTTAACTACCTAGCCTAGTCTCCTGCGTGCACTCATTCGACTAAACCTCAATTAAATTGCTTAAACTGATTCTCACGACTAACTAAAATAATCTCTCCTAACATGCCTCTACTACAGTTTCCCTCATCCCAACATACAAGAGAATTAGCTACTCATGTTATAAACGATGCTAACTAAAGCGATTGAACATATGACATAAGACATAATAAAACCGTAATTGACAAGCATGAATAATAACAAAGCAGTAATTAAGAGAAGTAAAACAATAATTGAGACTAAAATAAGGATTAAGAATAAAGAGAGAAAAGTAGTTTACAATCTTAGCAAATCCGGCGTAAGAACAAATCCTACGTCGATAAACCCGAATGCAAACTGAAGATAAAGTTCAGAAATTAATGGAAGATTAATGCTAATGATTCCGAACCCTAATGGTTCAGAACCCTAATGATTCTGAATAATCCTAATGACGACAATTAAGAGTCTTAAATAGGCATAACACGACTCTAACCCTAATTAAGATATGGACTTAAGGCCCATGATGGATTCTACTCGATCGAGGGAAATAACCACTCGATCGAGGACTTTATTGGAGGAAATCACTCGATCGAGTAACAATTCTACTCGATCGAGCAACTTTTCAGCAGCAACCACTCGATCGAGCACAGGACAGCTCGATCGAGGTCTTTTCTCTCCAACGCTCCTCGATCGACCAAATATATAATCGATCGAGGTCTTTTGGCTTGGCACATAGTGTGAGTCATGGCTTTGGGCTTGATTGCGAGCGGTTTCACGCTTTCCCATGCAAGAGCTTTTGTTCCGTTCCTTCCATTCTCCTAAATGCATGCAAAGTGGACTGTTTTGGCTCGGTTTCCGCTACTACGCAGCTTGTACCTACAAAATAGTAATGAAAGTACAAAGTAGCCAAATAGGGGCATATAGTGATATAATATCACCTAAATGACATAGAAATGCGTGCAATAAATGGACTAGAAAGTCTATATAAAATACACGCATCAAACTTCCCCAAACTAAACCTTTGCTTGTCTTCAAGCAAACTAAATGCAGCTATATGGAACAAAATAAACCTAGGGGAATGGAGCAAGTCTCAGAGCTAGCTACAAGTCAATATTAAACATTTTAATGCACTCATTCAATCGCTACAAAGCTTAATACGAAAGTGAACAAATTTAAACAATCTTGGAAATAAATTAGACTTTCGACCTTGCAAGACTCAACCAAATTCGGACTCTCACGGGTCACTCTTCTCTCATCAAGCAAATGGTAAGTAAATATGTATAAGAAAGAGAGAAGAAAAAATATAGTCACTCACCTAGACTACGACCGACACAACATGCATTGCTAACTAATATGAAAGGTGATTCAAGCACCGTACACACGCATAACCACCGTTCAAGGACTATTACATGCCGAACATTTGCAAAAATATGGATATGTGAGGCTAATTGGTAAGAAGGGGCAAAACAATTAATGGTAATGTGAGGGTAAATAGCCAAGCTAGTTCCTAACAAGACCGTAATAAAACTCGTTCCATCTTCCAACAATCAAAATTAAGCTCGATGCCTTACCAAATCTAGGCATAAACAACACAAATCCCAAATAACACCTCAACAAAATAATGATAAGCGCAGGAGGTCTAGACAACAAAAACTTCAGCCAAGTATTTTTTCTCATCATATTTTTTTCATTTTTCCTTTTTTCTTTTCTTTACTTTTTCGTTCTTGGCTGCCTGAGGAAAACCACTCGATCGAGTAGAATGAGTCACTCGATCAAGGCAACAAAAACACAAAATCTGCTCGATCGAGCTGAATGCTACTCGATCGAGGCACTATTCAACACTTCACTTCTTTTTCTCGTAAATACCCACTCCAATCAATGAAAACGAGCCAAAAACTGACACAACGGTAAAATATACCTCGACTACTAAACTAGCACGGCAAAGGTAGGCTCATTTTAGGATGTAGTTAAGGGCAACAGGCAGATATGGCTTATGTGGAGTTAATGGGGTAAAATGAGGAAAAGGGAGATGCAAATATTCTCAAAACACGTAATACCGACCACAAACCCAATGCGTGCAGGCAATAAGAAATCAAAATTCATATACAAGCAAATGACACGAGATGTCGGGAGTAACTACTCTCATTCCTAGATGAACTGGTCATGGATGTCACCAGTTATAGGCTCTAAAACTCAGAATATATAAGTAGTTTGCCAAAATGTTGAGTCAAGTCTACTAATCAAATTTAAATTCCAAGACAAAATTCAATAGTTCACTACTTCGATTTTACTACGTAAGTCAAGAAAGGTGCAAAGAATAGCTTAAAATAGACTTGTAGTGCGATTTCATCATGAACAAGACTCCAATCCGACTCAACTAAATGCAAAAAATAAACGTGATTTTTTTTTTTTTTTCAAATTTTTTTTTTCTAATTAACATGAATTGTAAACGTGAATGCAATACCAATGAAAATGCAGACGCAAAAGGATGTAAAACACTTCCCCAAACCAAAACAGACAATGTCCTCATTGTCTAAAGCACAAAAGCATATAAGGGAAAGGAAAAAAAACAACCTAATACATGTTACTAATGAATGAAATATATATGAAGAATGGAAAAACAAAAGGGAACAGAAAAACTCACAAGACAAAGCTTCCCCAAACCAGCATCAAACTGGGGAGCTAACATCACCGTCTCCCATCAGTTGCCTTGATGCGCGAGATTTATGTCGTTCTAAGTCCGCTATCAAACAATATTTATAAGTCCAAACTAAAACTAACTAGGGCAGCTAGTGATAAGTCCAGGTCGATCACAGGGAGGCGGTCGATCTAATCAAATCTAGGGTCAAGTTCAGTTCTGCCAAGTAACAGGTTTTAATAGTTTGAGAGGTTGAGAAAGAGGGATAACAAACAAAAGCAATAATCGAAATGCAATATAAAGGGTACGAAAATCAGATGAAGGAAAAACTAGGGCAGAACGGGTTCACTATGGTGTCAAAGGGATAGGTCGAGCCAAGGTCTAAACAGTCTAAAGGGTGAGAAAGTTGCTTGTTCGGCCTCCTAACCACCCCTAGCGACTCTGATAACTGGTTCGGTCTCACAGAAATCACTATCCTATATGTCTACCGATCGGCAAAAGGTTATGCCGATTGGTGTCAGGTCTATCTTCCCAATCACTTGGTCAGTCTCAGGGGAAATACACTAAACAAATGATAACCTAGCGTCCTAGGTCAGTCAAACGACAATTAAATCAAACATAGGTTCAGATGCATAAACTGTTTAATTGGAACCCCCAAATCCCGGATCCACAATAGTTCACCCTAGCCCTAGCATGCAGATTAGCTACTCATGGTGATAGATATTAAGCAAAACAAGAAGACACAGGATGGTAAGGCAAGATTCATGGTCGAGAAACGTACAAACATGAACGAAAATGACAGAAAACGAAATAAAACTGAATCAGAACCTGAATTAGGGCAAAAACAAGGAGGATGCCGATCGGTAAAAGGCAATGCCGATCGGTATAATGTTGTAAACGAACGAAAACTTAAAACTAATCGACTAAAATGTAAAACAATAATCTAAAATGGTGTTTTAGAGCGGAAACTCGATCCGTGACAAGGGATCTTGCGTCTAGGGAGAGATGCCTTCTTGAGATCCGCTGCCTCTCCCACTTATAACCCTCCTTTAGGTCTAGGGTTAGGTTTTCTCTGATTTGGGCCCGATCTCGCGTCCTAGTGGCTTGGGCTTCGATAAGCTCGAGTCCCTTCCCCAACAAAGCGTGCCCCGTGGATTAGAGAGGTAGTTGGACCATCCCTCTAGGCTCCCACCGATCGGTGGGCTTGTTCATTGGCTTCTGACGATCGGTGGATGGGTCTTGACGATAGGTGTGGGCTTGAATTGTCCTCTATAGGTCTTCATTTGATAGTTCAAGGTAGATGTGGGCTCCCAACGATAGGTGGGCTTGTATGAAGTGTCCACAAGGCTTAGGAAGAAGTGGAAAGGGCCCCCAGGATGTCTCTGCCGATCGGTCGTAGGCATTGTCGATCGGTGGTTGGCCATTTGGCCCTTGGTCGATCTGCTGGAGTCATTGCCGATCGGAGGCACTGTTAAATTCCTGCACCGCGCACTGAACTTAAAACGTCCGCCATTTCTTCGTTACTTGGCGGATTTTGGCGTTCTTGGTCTCATTCCGAAGCTAAGAAAGAGATCTATCTTAGCCATTTTGAATCGCCTCAATCACATATCTAGAACTCAATCTATTTCCCTTCAAACTATCCCAAATGCATCCAAAAGCACCCCGAGAAGTCCTAAACCTGCAATTGAGGAACAAAACATACCAAAGTAGCATAGGCGAGGGATATGACATGAAATCGGCTCAAATGAGCTATAAGTAAGACTGAAAGGGGGGCGAATAAGTGTGTAAATGTGCATATAAAATATGCACATCAAACTCCCCCAAACCAAACATTTACTTGTCCTCAAGTAAACATAAACCAAAGCACACTTAATGACCACGGTAAGAGATAACGACTCTGGACACTCCTGCTTTCTGTTCATCCAAACTATGGCTTTCACAAATAGATAAGAACAAGTGCACAAGAGTCGACCTTCAAACCAGGTCTTATACATGCCTAAATTTCAATGTTCTTCATGAATAACGCAAGACCTTGCAAACGAGCTCAAAAGTAGAGACTCAACAAGCACACTCAATAACATGATCCAAGTTCGTAAATAATACTCGTAGTACTAAAAGTTCTCAAGGTATGCTGTGCACAAGGTTGTAATGGCTTTCACAAATAGATAAGAACAAGTGCACAAGAGTCGACCTTCAAAACAGGTCTTATACATGCCTAAATTTCAATGTTCTTCATGAATAACGCAAGACCTTGCAAACGAGCTCAAAAGTAGAGACTCAACAAGCACACTCAATAACATGATCCAAGTTCGTAAATAATACTCGTAGTACTAAAAGTTCTCAAGGTATGCTGGGCACAAGGTTGTAATGGGGCTATGTTCAATAGGTGAAAGATGGGTGCGTGCTAACGCGTATGGGAGTGTGGGGCTCAAAAAAACTGGTGGTTGCGCTACCACTAATGAAAAGACCCAGACGACCATAACATTAACCAATACCGATCATAGGCAAAAATTCGAATCTCTTGACATTATCATAACTTCAGTATTTGCACTTCACACAATAGGAATTCACATTTACGTATTGATAGCACCATTTTGGAACTGCTACCTTCACAATAGATCTCAGTACTTCACTTTTTTGTTTGGAAACTCAACTTTCGATCACTATTCTTGCTGTATAACTTGCTGTGGAGCTGAATTATTCTCCAGATATTCATGTAACACTGAAACAGGCCAAAAACAGGGGCTTGCCGATCGGCATACTCTCTTCACCGATCGGGGTACTAGGCCACACCGATAGGTATCAGCTCAAAAACTTCAAAAATCAGGCCCTTTTCTTCATTTGACACGTTTTGGTGAAATAACTCTCCTATACGCAACCATTACAGTCTGGGTAGGATGTTTTTACGATGTAGTTCATAATTTGTAAGGTTGTAACCAAGGTAGTCAATATAGTCTTGTGAAACGTGGTCAATAAAGAGTGGATCCTACATCTAAAGGGACGAATCAAGGCAATTTGGCTTAGTGGAGTTCAAATTTGAGTGAATGCCCGGTCCGCGGACCTAGGCTGCATACCTTCGGAAATTACAACGAGTCAATATTCACACTTATGAATCAAGCACGAGCATACAGGTTAAGAATTACAGTACGTCATTGAGAAGCATTTCGATACAAAGTAGATTCACATCAAACAAGTCAATTTAGACATGTTAGACTCGTTAATCCAATCTAATCTCAATATGTCGTATCATATAGGTTAGGCCACAGTTTAAACGAATTAAGCTAAGTGTATATATCTTCATCGTCGTTTTGCACATCTCAAACCAATACACACACATAAACAGTTCTAAAAAATTTTATTTTCACGTATGAACATGCAACTGCTTATAGTACATATGAATGAAGCACATATGAAGCACACAATCAAAACCCTCCCCCAAACCAAACTCGTCATTGTCCTCAATTGACGAAAATCGGTGCAAAGGTGGTTAAAGGAGAATGGGGAATGCAGGTGAGAGTGAAAGTGGAGAGGGTAGACTTACAGAATGAGTGAGAGTTCCCCCAAACCGGTTAAAAGCAAGGCGGTGAATGGTGAACAGGTCCTCACCATCCCGAGCTATCATCAGCTAGACGGCTCCGTCATTACCTGTAGCATTACAAAACAGGAGGAAAAATGTCTCTCTCGCTCTCATCTCACAAATGTCTTAAAATGTCTCAAAACGAAAGCAAAAATTGTCTAACTATTACAACTGAAATAAGATTGTTCCAAAAACGAAAAGCAAATAACAACGGGTTGCCTCCCGGAAGCGCTGGTTTCAGTTAGGTCCCGCACGACCTTGTTTAGCTTCGGATCAAGTGTAGGGAATGTCATCAGCACAGGCCTCTCTTGGCCTCCAAACAGCACGAGCATCCACAGGAGGATGGTTGGCCCATAGTACACTCGGCAGACCGGCAAGTGGTGAATCTCCGTGCCCGGTTGATCTCGGATGGCCTCGCCAATCACGTGAGTCATAAATTCCTGCATCCAAAGGTTGAAAAGTCTCCAAGGTGTCTCCAAAGATGTGAGACGGAGATATAACATTAACAGAACAGGCAGAACTCATAGCATCAACACTAGCAGGAGACAGGGGAAGGTCAGAACTAACAATCTGGGGCAGGGGATGATCATGGAGCTCTGTGGGGGGTGGATGCCGATCGGCAAGGGTGTGAGGCCGATCGGTGGGTACTGCAGACTGACAGGTGAGGTCTCCAAACTGGTAGGTGGGGTCCTTTAATGGCCGGTTCTGGTCTCTAATGATCGAATTGGTCTTTACAACTAAGGGAGAGCGGGGTGTATCATAAGGTTTAAACACTAGAAGTTCACCCCCCACCTTAAAAGTCAAGGTCCTCTTAGCAACATCAATTATAGCACCTGTAGTGTGTAGAAAAGGTCTCCCTAAGATGATAGGGATGTCGGCATTTTCAGGTATGTCTAACACTACGAAATCGACCGGTATGTAAAACCCACCCATCTTAACCGGGACATCCTCAAGTAAACCCAAAGGTCGTGAAGTGGTCCTATCCGCCATTTGGACTGTCATATTCGAGCTCTTGAATTGGGTCAAGCCCATCTTCATAGCTAAGGATAAGGGTAGGACACTAACACTAGCTCCTAGGTCACATAAGGCATTATCTATATTAAGGGCGCCTATGGTACATGGGATGCTGAAACTACCGGGGTCACCTAGTTTAGGTGGAGAGTCACTTTGTCGAGGTGCACTACACCTTTCTGTAAAAGCGACGGTCTCAACCTTGGGGAGGGTCTTTTTCCGGGTTAAGATGTCTTTTAGGAATTTAGTATAAGAGGGTACTTGCAAAACTAAATCTAGAAATAGAATAGTGATGTCGAGTTTAGTAAGTACCTCTTTGAACTTACCGAATTGTTCCTCGTAGGGGGGTTTCTTCTTAAGACGACCAGGGAAGGGAAGCTTAATCTTCATCCCAACTTCTTCTGACTGCTTCCCCTTGCCCAAACCAGCTTCAACATCATTCTCAGAAGCTTTGAAAGGTTCAGACCGATCGGTATAGGGGATGGGACGATCGGTGGGAGTGGTATTCTGGCCATTTTCTTCGTTTTTCTGCTTCTCAGACCTCTCAGCATTCTTCTCAGAACTTAGTGCTCTGTCCTCAGCCTCATAGGTGGTCCCACTCCTCAATGTTATGGCATTCACATGGTGGACATGATCGGTGGTTTTGCTAGGCTGAGATGGGAGGTGGCCTTGCTGCCTTTGAGCTTGTGAGGCAGCTAGTTGAGCTATCTGAATCTCCAAGTTCTTAATAGCCCCCGCCTTTTCTTGGTCCATTTTAGCCACTTGAGCAATGAGGTGCTCCTGGCTTTTCTGCATTCCCATCAGCATCATCCTCAAATCGTTCATATCTGTGAATGTAGTAGGCTTGAAGGGTTGAGGTCTGTTTTGTTGCTGGTATGGAACTTGACCGATCGGTTGAGATGGTTGGCCGATCGGTGGGTGCTGGTACTGAGGGTTTGGCCTGTTGTACTGCTGGTTGAAGTTCTGCTGCTGATAGTTCTGATAAGCAGCAACTTGTTCTACTACCCCTGGGTACCCAAAATTGTCCAGAGTGTATTGTTGTTGGAGGGAACCGATCGGTGAGGGTATAGGGCCGATCGGTGGAGCAATCGTCGGGGCTGTGTTGACTTTCAAACTGGCCAACTGGGCTTTAAGATCCTCGATCTGCGAGGTCATGCTCTGCTGGAAATAAGAATCATCCCCTATAGCACCAACTGTGGTACTTGACTGGCCATACCGGATATTATGGCTGGCCATAGTTTAAATGATGTTACGAGCCTCAGCAACCTCCACAGAAGAAAACATCCCATTAGCTGCTGAATCTAAGGTCCTCCTCGAGTCCGTTGTTAAGGCATTGTAGAATGTCATCGCCATGAACCCTTCACCAAACCCGTGATGTGGGCACTGTTTTTCCAGACCCTTAAACCTCTCCCATGCGTCGTATAGGCTCTCATTTAACCGCTGCCTAAAACCAGTAATTTGCATCCTGAGGTTGGCTGTCCTCTCCGGAGGGAAGAATTTCCTGTAGAATGCTAGGACAAGGGTGGCCCAAGTGTTTGATGTGGCTGCTGGCACAGTTTCCAGCCAGAATGATGCCTTGTCCCTCAGTGAATGTGCAAACATCATCCTTCTCAGCTGATCTTGTGTCACCCCTTCGTGGGTGATCAATTGGCAAAGGTCACAAAATTGGTTGATGTGGCGCGCCGGGTCTTCGGATAGCGTACCACCAAATTGTTCTTTGTGGATGAGGTTGTAGAAGGATGGGTCAATTTTAAAGTTGGTTGCTGTGAGGTTAGGGCTGAGAGTCCCTGTGGGCACCTGTGCAGCAGTAGGCATCCCTTCATCACTAAGTTTAGGCATTGTGGTTCTTGGTGATGTTGGTGGGGTTGATGTAGGTGATATTGTAGGTGATGGTGAAGATGTTGACAATTGCTCACTAATACTCTCTGCAAGTCTTTGATTCTTGCGCAGGGTCCTTTCTGGTTCAGGATCGAATGTAAGTAGGATCCCAGAACGTCTCCTGTGCATAAAAACTTAGAGAAAACAGTCAGAAAGCAAGAGCACCGATCGGCGGTAGGTCTGACCGATCGGTGTAGAGATAAAACTGAACCTAAAGACCCTAAAAATCAATTTGAAACTATTGCCTCCCCGGCAACGGCGCCATTTTGATGCGCGAGATTTATGTCGTTCTAAGTCCGCTATCAAACAATATTTATAAGTCCAAACTAAAACTAACTAGGGCAGCTAGTGATAAGTCCGGGTCGATCACAGGGAGGCGGTCGATCTAATCAAATCTAGGGTCAAGTTCAGTTCTGCCAAGTAACAGGTTTTAATAGTTTGAGAGGTTGAGAAAGAGGGATAACAAACAAAAGCAATAATCGAAATGCAATATAAAGGGTACGAAAATCAGATGAAGGAAAAACTAGGGCAGAACGGGTTCACTATGGTGTCAAAGGGATAGGTCGAGCCAAGGTCTAAACAGTCTAAAGGGTGAGAAAGTTGCTTGTTCGGCCTCCTAACCACCCCTAGCGACTCTGATAACTGGTTCGGTCTCACAGAAATCACTATCCTATATGTCCACCGATCGGTATAAGGCTATGCCGATTGGTGTCAGGTCTATTTTCCCAATCACTTGGTCAGTCTCAGGGGAAATACACTAAACAAATGATAACCTAGCGTCCTAGGTCAGTCAAACGACAATTAAATCAAACATAGGTTCAGATGCATAAACGGTTTAATTGGAACCCCCAAATCCCGGATCCACAATAGTTCACCCTAGCCCTAGCATGCAGATTAGCTACTCATGGTGATAGATCTAAGCATATGAACTACTGTATTAGCATAAGACATCATAGCAAAGCGATGTGGAAACAATGAACGAACGAAATAACTAAATGAGAAAATGACAGAAAACGAAATAAAACCGAATCAGAACCTGAATTAGGGCAAAAACAAGGAAAACGCCGATCGGTATCAAGCTATGTCGATCGGTATAGTGCTGTAAATGAACGAAAACTTCAAACTAATCGACTAAAATGTAAAACAATAATCTAAAATGGTGTTTTAGAGCGGAAGCTCGATCCGTGACAAGGGATCTTGCGTCTAGGGAGAGATGCCCCCTTGAGATCCGCTGCCTCTCCCACTTATAACCCTCCTTTAGGTCTAGGGTTAGGTTTTCTCTGATTTGGGTCCGATCTCGCGTCCTAGTGGCTTGGGCTTCAGAAAGCTTCAGTCCCGTTGCTCAATAGCTTGCCCAGTAGATTAGAGAGGTAGAAAACGAAAGTGGGCTGTCATAGCCGATCGGTGTCCTGGCCCACCGATCGGAGTGGGCTTCAAGAAGTGTGTAAGATCGGTGTCCTAGCCGACCGATCGGTGAATGGGTCTTGACGATAGGTGTGGGCTTAAGTTGTCCTCTATAGGTCTTCATTTGATAGTTCAAGGTAGATGTGGGCTCCCACCGATAGGTGGGCTTGTATGAAGTGTCCACAAGGCTTAGGAAGAACTGGAAAGGGCCCCCAGGATGTCTCTGCCGATCGATCATAGGCATTGTCGATCGGTGGTAGGCCATTTGGCCCTTGGTCGATCTGCTGGAGTCATTGCCGATCGGAGGCACTGTTAAATTCCTGCATCGCGCACTGAACTTAAAACGTCCGCCATTTCTTCGTTACTTGGCGGATTTTGGCGTTCTTGGTCTCATTCCGAAGCTAAGAAAGAGATCTATCTTATCCATTTTGAATCGCCTCAATCACATATCTAGAACTCAATCTATTTCCCTTCAAACTATCCAAAATGCATCCAAAAGCACCCCGAGAAGTCCTAAACCTGCAATTGAGGAACAAAACATACCAAAGTAGCATAGGCGAGGGATATGACATGAAATCGGCTCAAATGAGCTATAAGTAAGACTTAAATGGGGGCGAATAAGTGTGTAAATGTGCATATAAAATATGCACATCATGCCTCTGTCCACAATTAATTTGGATACTAACACACTGCAGGTAAGATTATGCAGAAAAATCGAAAGATGAAGAACAAAAAGGGGAATTGGGATCGAGTAAATTGAAAGGGGATCGAAGACTTCTCTTATATAGGTTAGTTTGCTCGATCGAGTAGAAATTCTACTCGATCGAGGCCTTTTGTTAGACAGGACTGCTCGATCGAGTAGTTCTGGTTTACTCGATCGAGTGGTCTTCTTTTGATGACCCTCAGTTTACTCGTTTATTTTGAATTCCCCTCAATCGAATTACATGCCACTCGATCGAGGTCTTTTTTTTCTTCGCCTTGTGGCGATTGATTTCCGCTTCACTTTCCTGCAAAAACAATACAAACCGATACCCAAAGAAATACCAAAAGATAGTCTAGCATGAAAAATAAATTGTCTAAACTACGGATTATCACGTAGTAGTCTAATTGTCTAACGAAAACGCAAAAGATTGTTTTTACAAGTTGCACGGGGTTGCAAACCCGGCTAGTAACCAAATAGTTCCGTGACAAGGCCACCATCAGGCCTTTGACTCACGGAAGTACCCTCAGTTGTGGTAATTTCTGACTTCTTTTTCCCCAATCCCTGGGGTATACGTGCAGCGGTGGGCTCGGAGTGACTAACAATGTTAGGCATCTTCGCTGTCACGGTAGTCTCAACAGTCGAATCTTCCATGAAAATAAAACTGTCGAAGACGGAATCAGGAGTACTCAAGTCTTCCTCCTGAAGAGTCTTATCTATCCTTCTCTACCTGCGCATACACAACTAGAGAGAAAAGATAAGAACAGTCTTAAGGAATTAGAAATTCCTTAAGACGAGACAGAAAAAAATAACAGAAAATTAAATTGCCTCCCCGGCAACGGCGCCAAAATTTGATGTGGTCGTTATACACCAAAAATAAAACCTAAGTCTACTAACTAAGAAGATAGCGGAAGTAGGGTCGATCTCCACAGGGAGGAAACTAATTAACTGAAATCTAAATCTGCAAGTAACAAACTGGGGGTTTTGAAATGGTTTTAACTAACTAAATAAGATTAAAGGAAAGAGAATTAAAGGAAGAAATTAATACGAAAGAAATCAGATAAGAGAGAAATATGCTAGGATTCGGTCCACTGCAATATCGGCATCTACGGGTCAACTAAGTCAGTCAATCTTATTAATGAGAAGAGCAATGGTTTTCTCCTCTCGGTCTCAAACCGCCCTAGGGATTTTCCTAATTAACTCTCGTCCTCTTAGGAGCCACCTATCAATTCTAAGCAAGCCTTCCCTTCCAATCTCTCGATCCAGGTCGGGGTTAACTACCTAGCCTAGTCTCCTGCGTGCACTCATTCGACTAAACCTCAATTAAATTGCTTAAACTGATTCTCACGACTAACTAAAATAATCTCTCCTAACATGCCTCTACTACAGTTTCCCTCATCCCAACATACAAGAGAATTAGCTACTCATGTTATAAACGATGCTAACTAAAGCGATTGAACATATGACATAAGACATAATAAAACCGTAATTGACAAGCATGAATAATAACAAAGCAGTAATTAAGAGAAGTAAAACAATAATTGAGACTAAAATAAGGATTAAGAATAAAGAGAGAAAAGTAGTTTACAATCTTAGCAAATCCGGCGTAAGAACAAATCCTACGTCGATAAACCCGAATGCAAACCGAAGATAAAGTTCAGAAATTAATGGAAGATTAATGCTAATGATTCCGAACCCTAATGGATCAGAATCCTAATGATTCTGAATAATCCTAATGACGACAATTAAGAGTCTTAAATAGGCATAACACGACTCTAACCCTAATTAAGATATGGACTTAAGGCCCATGATAGATTCTACTCGATCGAGGGAAATAACCACTCGATCGAGGACTTTATTGGAGGAAATTACTCGATCGAGTAACAATTCTACTCGATCGAGCAACTTTTCAGCAGCAACCACTCGATCGAGCACAGGACAGCTCGATCGAGGTCTTTTCTCTTCAACGCTCCTCGATCGACCAAATATATAATCGATCGAGGTCTTTTGGCTTGGCACATAGTGTGAGTCATGGCTTAGGGCTTGATTGCGAGCGGTTTCACGTTTTCCCATGCAAGAGCTTCTGTTCCGTTCCTTCCATTCTCCTAAATGCATGCAAAGTGGACTGTTTTGGCTCGGTTTCCGCTACTACGCAGCTTGTACCTACAAAATAGTAATGAAAGTACAAAGTAGCCAAATAGGGGCATATAGTGATATAATATCACCTAAATGACATAGAAATGCGTGCAATAAATGGACTAGAAAGCCTATATAAAATACACGCATCAGTAACGGTGAAGGGTTACTCGATATCATTACGTGTTTTAATGTGTTTTCTAGGTTAGTAATCGTATTTGGAATAGGATTAGTATTCATAGAACTTGTGTTGTTGATACTGAGTGTTGTTTGTTGATGATTGTTGATGATAATTAATGATTATTGATAGTTGATACTAGTTATTTATGATAATTGAAAATGGATGATTGAAGTGTTGTTGTTCTCGGGTGAACTGTTGTTCCCAGCCGGGTGACCGGCCGCCGGTCAGCCAACCGGCTGGGGACGCGGCAGAATGAAAGTTGTAGTTTATGTTGTGTTGTTCCCAGCCGGGTGCCCGGCTGCCGGTCCCCCTGACCGGCTGGGAACTCGCTGTATTTTTAATGGATTTTGGTTTGTTCATGAGATGCCAGCCGGGTGCCCGGCCGCCGGTCCACCTGACCGGCTGGCACCCTGCTAGAGTTCTTTTCTTATTTCTTTCTCAAATCTTAATTTATAATAGTTCGCATGGTTCATTTATCGTATAAATTTACGTAATGACTTTAAATATTAATGTTTCGAATATATGATATTCCATTCGCTTGTATCGCATGTTTTGTGACGGTTTTTCATATATCCCACTTTGAGTCGGTTTTACACATGTTATGGTTTGAGCACTATTTGTTATGTGCTTTGTACTCTCATTCCCCTGGCTACCTCCACGTTCGTAAGGCTGGAATGTCGGAACGAGGAGTGTATCCTTAATGCTTAATTGCATGTGTTAGTGGGCATATGACGACGTTGTTGAGAGGCGAACGCTTTGCGTTGATCGACCCGGCCGTCAAATGTTGTATACTTGCGAGGTAGTGTCATTGCATGTAGCGTACCGCTTGTTATGATGCTTGTGCTCTTTTCCGCCTCTTTCGTGAAGGTTGACCGAATTTGGGGTACTCGGCGTCTATGATTGACCGAGTCTTGGATGCGAAATGTTTATCGCATGTCGAATCGGAAAATGTGATTCCGAGAGTCTGGCCAGATTTAGACTAGGATCGTATTATGATCGTCGTTCGACCAGGAGGAAATTAGTCTACATATACGAAATTTTTGAATCGTGTATGCGTTCAGGGAAATGTTTTATCCCGTGGATGCGATTTTAATCATACTTGCCATGTACACGATGCTTGTTATGTATAATATGATGCAAGCCCTAGTGAGTGTATGGTTGCCTAAGAGTGTCTTCCCCGAGTCTATCTATAATATGATGGTTACGGTTTTGTACTTCATGTATCGATATCCTTATATATTGAATTGCCTATTTATCCTTCTCGTATTTCACATGTATATTTATATATGCATGCTTCTACTTTCGTATTTTTGTTTAAGTATGTTATTTGTGATATGGCTGGGAGAACCCGGAGTTACTCCCCACTGACTGTGGCGTTCATGTTTTTCATGGATGAACAGGTTGTTTGATTGGATGGATTTTGCTTATGTATTTTGGGTTCGGGTGTGAGCTAGCGGGCGTTGGCCTGGATGAATCACCTCTAGACGTTGTTTAGCTAGATTGCTAATAACTTTGATATTTATTAACATTTTGAGAGACTTCGTCTCTTTGTAGTATATTCTACTTTGGTTTGTAATTATTTGACATTCCTCGTATTTTTATCTTAGCATGTAAAAAGTTTTAAAAACAATGTATTTTTCCGCTATATAAATCACATGCTTGTTATGTTTTATTTCCGCATTCGCGAGGGTTGTCACAAACCCGGTCGGTGAAAATCCTAAAGTGCGAGACTAGTTAGTTAACCCTAACCGGTAATCAATTAACTAGTTTTAAGACGATAATAAAACGATAACCATGTGATTACAAATCAATTAATCTACCCCTGCTAACAATCCTAGATAGAAATTTAGCCACTCCTAATATCTAAACTAACAACAACAACATAATTAAAGGCAAACATAATTAATAACATGAAGAAGATAATTAACAAAGCAATTGGTAGACAAGAACTTGGAATAATAATAACAAGATTAGAAGAGTACAAATACCGAACTCAAAGGATTGATGAACTAAATAAATAAACTTGTAGATCTTGAATAATATCAGTAGCAAGCAAATTCTAAGAGTTCTTAGGAGTTTTTAAACTAAATAAAGTGTACCCTAATTATGAAAGACAAGATTTGTATTTATACTAAAAAAAAATTTAACTAAAACGACATTAGGAAACCCATAACTCGTCAGATACAGGGTTGCTCGATCGAGCAAATATGAATCTGCTCGATCAAGTCGGGTTCTCTACTTCGCGCAATGAGTTTCACACAGCTGTCATTTCTTCGTTACTTATCGAACTTCGACGTGTGACCTATCATTGGAAAGCTAAGAGAAAGAGATTTATTTTGCCATGTGAAAAACCTTGATAAGAGTTGTAGAAGTGCATATATTCAAGTTTGAAGGGGACACTTTTGAAACCAACCATTCTTTTTTCTTATTTCACATTTGTTTGGTCTTTCCAACTTATTTCTTTGACATTCCTTCTTGTTTATTTCTATGTCTCCATGTCAATCATAAATTCTCCAACTGCCGAGTCCATTTCGCTTTAGAAGGGACCCAATGCATCCGATTCGCACCAAATCTACACAATAGCATACAAAAGCGGAAGTATCGACATTCTAACATATAACGGCATCTAATCATATAATTAAGCACAAAACCGTCACTAAAGTGACTAAGGGGAGGCATAAACATGTATATAATTAGGACTTATCAAACTCCCCCAAACCATCTCTTTGCTTGCCCTCAAGAAAAGTTCTAATCATAGTACAAAGACAAACATACAACTGCTGAATGAAGAACTCAAAGCTAATGTTAATGAACATACAAATCCCGACTCATCCATATCTATAATAAATTCACGACAAAAATGTTCCAACAAAACAAATTCATCGGCACGAGCAATAGAAAACGCAGCTCAAATCACGAGATGTTACATGATATCGTACTCGACAAAACCAATTACCTTTCGATCTTGCAAGACAAATTAGTTGGATTCTCACGGATTTACTCATGCACTCGTAAGTGTTTGAAAAAGTGATTTTTGTAAAGATAGAAAGAAATAGAAACACTCACTCAACTTATGAAACATGCATGCATTCTAATGTGATAATAATTTCCCCAACTAATACGCATTCACAATAAGATCAAAGTACATGTATCAAGGACAATAAGGGAGGCTAATGGGTGAAGGTATAGAAGTGGGTTGTGCCAAGGCACGTATGGGAATCTGGGGCTAAGACCGGTAGTCGCAGCGACATTTACCAAACCAATCCTACAATATTAAGCACAAATAATACTCGACTAGAGAAATCATCTTAAACTTTGACAATACACGACATATATCAACAATATTCTCTAAATATGCATTGGACTCTATAAAATTCTCTTTCATTACCCCTTAAACAATCAAATGAAGCAACTTAGTTTTCTTTTTCTCAGCTCTTTCTTCTTCATTTTTCGATTTCTTTTCCATCCCTTTTTTTTGTTTTTGTTTTTCTTTTTTTTTCTTTTGCTTCATACAACTTTTCTCAACACAGGAAAAAATACACAACTGCTAACAAAAAACTTACTACACCCACATGACAAAATAAGTCCCAAACCAACCATAGTAGACAAGATATGCATGACAAATAAGCAATTGCTACTGTTTCAATAGGGTAGGCATATTCTAGGGATGTAGCTATTAAATATGATGTAAACAGGCTACAAAGGCTCAAACAGGTTGAACATAAAGAACTCAATAATAAGGGTATAAAATTAAGTCTTTTGGCTATGTGAGGCTTATTTGAACATAAATAATCGCCTTTCCTCATGTACTTTATCAAATGAATGCGTAAAAGTATCAAGAAACTAATGTCACACTTATGCAATTCGATGTTACATATTCTACAAGGAGTACCACAGTCGAACCTAAAGACAATGAGACCAATTTATTAATGTTCCTGGCCTAAGAAGCTCTAAAAATCTCAGAAATTTAAGTGGTTTACCAGCAAAATATGTCAAATCTAATTAGCAAAAGGCATGTCATGGTCAAGACTGGATCTTTGAGCTTTGTTTTCAAGATAACATGTCAAAACAATGTACATAGATGACTTAGATGGAATTCAAATGCAAAAACAATCCAAATTATCATCGTTGTTATTCAATTTCACCAAGACTCGACCTAATAAAATAAAAAAACATGTTTTTGGATTTTATAAATTTTTCAATTTTTAGGGTTTTTTTTATAAACACACAATGCAGTAAATAAACACACGACATAAATAAAGACTCCTCCCCCAAACCTAAATGTCACGGTATCCTCAATGTGAAACTAGCAGCACAACAATCACACATAAATCCAACAACAACCTATAGGACACTACTAACAAGGAGAAATGGGAAATAAGTTACTACAAGATAATACAATATAAAGAAAGTACAAGGAGAGATAGTACCGGCTGTATAGAAATAACTTCTCCCCCAAACCAGCTGAAAAGTGGGGGATGTAGTGACTGACACGCGTCGTTTTGGTGTCAAACGATATTTATAACAAGACATAGCACGGTGGCAAGTCAAGGTCGGTCCACAGGGACGATGGATATTCGATATGCAAAGTCAAAACTAGCTATGCTCAAGGGTGTCACGATATAGAAGTGGATTTGAAACTAATCTAAGAACATTGAGTAAATGCAAATAACTAGAAAAGTAAGACAAAACTAAGATAATCTAATAACAAGCAATAAAAGGAAAGTCTAGGATCGGTGGGTTCAAATGGGTAATTTGGGTTCTAGTGAGTCGGGTTCATAGTTAATGGGTAGTCAAACTTGGGCGCGGTGGATTGAGGCTCTCGATCTTACAATCCTTCCCATATACCAAACCAAGCTAGCTCTCGCGTACACAAGGTCGATATACCAACTATATGCAAATCCTAACATATTCCGAGGCTATCGATCTTACGGAAATGTATAATAAACATTAATCATGCAAGTTTGTCAAGCAAGCATTTAATCAAACATGTGGTATGCATAAGTTGGAAGAAAGACAATTAATCAACAAATCAACCCAACAAACAAAGATTAACCCTCATTAAAACCCATTATCCCCCACTAATCCTAGATTAATCACTACTCACTACTTAACATTAGGATTATGGAGGAATAAGATATAAAACTAAGACAAGACATAATGATAAGAAGGAAATAAAACATGTAATGAAATGACAAGATTAACAAGTATATGAAAAGGGATTAAGAAGATATACCAACTAATTAAGGCAAAAGATGAACAATAAAAGAGGAAATCTTGAATAAAGGAGAAGACTTTCTCACCAATCTTCAAGTACCAAACCAAGAAATCCAATTACAAGACTAAATCTAAAGCTAATTAAAGAGTAATTGAGAAAAGATTAAACTAATTAGATGACTAATCTAATCTAATCTAACTAATTTTGAGTCTAGGGTTTCGTGCCCTTTAATTACATAAGAGGGTCTATATATAGGTTTACAAAATGAAGGAAAGATGGGCCTCGAGAAGCTTCATGGACTGGCCAAGTCACGACCGTGAAATGGGTTTCACGGTCGTGAAACACGTCTCACGACCGTGAAACTCCAAGTCACGGTCGTGAAGGAATTGGCAGAGCAAGGTCATGTTTCACGGACAAGTCACGACCGTGAAGTGCATTTCACGACCGTGACTCACGGTCGTGACTGAGGTTTCACGACCGTGAAATGAGTTTCACGGCCGTGAGACCAAATCCACGAAAATCCATCTTTTTGGTAAAGCATCTCACGACCGTGAGATGCATTTCACGACCGTGAGATGCATTTCACGACCGTGAGATGCTCATTCCCCTTCTTCCTTCGCTTGACTTTGTTGTTTCCTTCTCGGTTTCGCTTGCCTTGACTCGGGAGGGCTTTGGCGCGTCGAGTAGGGCCCCCAAGGGTATGTGGGGCCCCCAAGGTATGTCGTGGGTCCTCCGAATGATTCACCTTCTTCTTTGTTGATCAAAAGTAGGTAGAAATCGCCTCAATTGACGGTTTACCTACAAAAACACGATAAAAGCAAGAAATATGCTAGAAGAAGGTAAAACACGTAGAAACGCTCCTAGGGAGCGTTAAAGGCAAACAAAACGAGATGAAAAGGGGTGAAAATGTGGGGTGAAATGACACTATATCAAATCTCCCCAAACCAAACCCTTACTCGTCCCGAGTAAGGATGAACAATAGTCAAGACCCTTAATTAACTACGCTAAACCTAACCGATACAAGGCAATTAACGGGCCTTGCTCCGTCCCTTCAACTCACAACAAGGTATCCATGAGGTAGGACACCTTCTTGCAAGGCAAGTGGGGTCTTGCCAAAACTTCGATGCATTCTAGGCAATAAAGCACACAAAACAAATGAGAATGCATCTACAAAAGCAAATGGCAACATGCCTCATCCATGCGCCGGGATTCATCTAAAATGGAAAAATCTCAAGCATGCAAATTCCTATGTAATTACTAGTTTTACAAAGAACTAGGCCTAGAAAGATAGAAATAAATCACCTCTTTATTGTGTAAAATTAGTATATTCGTTCACGTTCACTAGAAAACTTTGTCAAGGGTGAAAAAGCGGGATGGAAAGTGAGGGCCCCATGGTGTTAGAAGACACTGTAGGATCGGAATTCCGCCTCTCACCTAAGTGAAAGGAAGGGTCGTCTCCTCTTAGCCATGTAACGTAGGAGTAATCATCAAAAAGGTAAGGAAACGAGATGTTTGAGTTCTTATTTGATTTCTTTTTCTTTTTTTTTTTTGATTTTTTTGTGCTTGATTTGGGTGCCTTTTGAGAGCAAGGTAGCCTAGCGAAAGGTGTGCGGCGGAGACCAACAATAGGCAAATCCTCGCCGTAGCGACATCGAGAGCGACCCCATATGTATTGAGGGTACTCTAGAAGAGCCTAGAAGTCTCCATATGCACTCCCTAAGCTAGGACTAAGGCAAAAAAGTGCAAAATTTCAAGCTTTTCTTTTCAATTGTGTTTGAACTCAATTTTTGGACTTGTGATGGAAAAATTTCCTTTTTGTCAAATGTAGTGAAATGTGATGATTGGACAATTACATGGCCTCGAGAGTCACCTAGGAAAGCGTTCACCAAGGAATTTTTCACACCATGGGGATGGTCAAGATGGTAAATGCAAGCCCTTGACTAGGCTCTAGGAAACGGTGCGAAAATTATACTAAAAATACACATTAAAAGGTGTTTCAAAATCTATTTTAATAGGCAAAGTGCTAAGCAAAAAGAGTATCTACAAGGGCCTATTCAAGCTTGTTCAATTTCCAAATTAGGCATTCCAAAAAGTTTTCCTAAATGCAACTATATGCCATGATCTAGAATTAAGCAACATATATACAAACTAATGCAAATGCTCTAGTGAACTACGTGACAATTAATCTAATGAAACCCCCTAACAGCACATAAGTCACACAACCGCCAATTCATCAAAATCAACATCGCAATCATCAACCATTCCTCCAAACTCCTCATGTGATAAGAAGTAAAGAAAGAAAGAAGGGGAAGAAATAAGAACGATCATACCATGGCGGTCTTCTTAATCCCTTCTATAAGTCTCTTGAGCGATGTGTAGCGGACCTATGTATGGAGGTTAGAAGAAAAAGCAATGCAAATATATACAAAGTAAGGTATAAACAAGCTAATTTTTAGGATTTTTCAATTTTTTCAATTTTTTTGGATTTTTGAATGATTTTAAATGCAAAATAAAACATGTTTTTGGATTATTTTTTTCAAAATTTTCAAACTATGAAGATAGTTTCCCATCCCCCACATAGGAACATACATTGTCCTCAATGTATGAAATGGGATTATTGAAAGTAAAGAAAGACATGTTTTTGGGTTTTTAAATATTTTGAAAAATAAAAACTTGTTTTTGGGATTTTTGATTTTTTGATGAATATTCACAATATGAACAATATATACAAGAGGGTTAGTTATGCAAATGAACTAATCTATATGAAATGCATGAACTAAATAATATTCCTAAAACTAAATGCAAAATGATGTATTACAAGTAATGCATGATTTACGTGAATGCAAGCTAAACTAAATGTGTCATTTTGGAGTCTCGTTGTGGCGGTAAAGGCTAAGACACCGGCCCTTCATGGGGGTACCGACCACAAAAAAGTCTAAACATGACACCTAATATGCAACTAAGTGAGGTACAATCTTAACCTCCCCAAACCATTCAAGGCATAGCCTCTAAGACTCAAAGAAGAATTAAGATAAAAAGAACTAAGATGCAATGCAAAGGTAAGTGAAAGAGTATATATAAACGGTGGTTATGGCGAGGACTCCACCAAACTCAATCAAGTAGCAGATTTTGTTGGAACGATTCTTCATTGACATTGTCCATGCCACTTAATGCTCTTAATAATCGATCAAAGGCTTGGGCGTAAGCTTCGAACAAGCACAAGTAAGGCTTTATCCATTTCGATACAAAGTAGACCCATATCCAATCCAACTTGGCCATGACACTTAGGCCTTTATGGTGCTTAATACCAATCAAGTCACAACCTTTGTCAATAAAAGGTAGAAAACACGACTCATGCTCTTTTGGGGGCTTAAAATTCCTTCTTTCACCTTCACAAGTTTCCATGACACACAAACCCCCTTCATGGGTTATAAAAGAAAAGTGAGGCGAAGGGTCTTCATCATCGTCATTATAAACATCCCAAGTAGGGGTAGGAAGAGTAGTTGACTCATAATTCGCTTCATATTCATCCTCACTAGAGATTAAGTCTTCAAAGAAGGAAAATTCATTCAAGTTTTCTACTACCCCATCCTCCATTTCTCCATTATCATTTAAATCCTCTACCCTTGAAAAGGCATCATCAAAAAAAGAGGTTTCACTCGAATCTTTTATTTTACCACTCTCCATTGCTCCACTAGCATCAAACTAGGCTCATTGTCACACAAGAAAGAGGAGATGAAGGAGTCAAAACACTTTCTACACAATTAAGCATATACTCATCATCATCGTCACTATCATCCTCTATCAAAACTCCTCCCCAAGGGGAATCATAAGTCTTTCCCATATCATTTGTTGAAGGTGAGTGGCAAGAAGTAAGAGGAAATGTCTCATTGTTATCCATCTTTCCATTTTCCTCTCGTTCTTCATCAAGCTCTTGATCGGCTTGCAATTGAGCTAATTTAGTAGCCAACATTCTCCCATGGGCTACAATTTCAATGAGAACCATGTCCCTTGCTTGGGCTTCTTCTTTCATTTGCATAAGTTGAAAGATTAACCTTTGCTCATCAAGTTCATGGTTCTCAACTTGTTGTGGGAAGAAGGGTGGTTGATTTTGTGGGTGGTTGTAAGTAGTTTGGAATTGTTGTTGTTGTGGAGGTTAGACATGGAAGATTTCATAAGGAGAGACGGGGTAGTAGCTTGGACTTTCATTATGTGAGATATAGGATGGGAATATGTTATCTTGCTCAACAAACCCTCTACACTCATGGGAATCATAGCCAAAAGCTTCACCTTGCCCATACTCTTCTTGTTGAAAGCTTTGTGTCATCATTGAAGATTATGCAAATAAAAGAAAACTACAAACAAAGACACTAAATAAAAGGATTAGAAATAACCTTGAGAAACAAAGTTCCTCAAGGCAAACAAGCACAACTAGAAAAGTCTAGAAAACAAATCAAATACATCGCACCGTCCCCGGCAACGGCGCCATTTTGACACGCGTCGTTTTGGTGTCAAACGATATTTATAACAAGACATAGCACGGTGGCAAGTCAAGGTCGGTCCACAGGGACGGTGGATATTCGATATGCAAAGTCAAAACTAGCTATGCTCAAGGGTGTCACGATATAGAAGTGGATTTGAAACTAATCTAAGAACATTGAGTAAATGCAAATAAGTAGAAAAGTAAGACAAAACTAAGATAATCAAATAACAAGCAATAAAAGGAAAGTCTAGGATCGGTGGGTTCAAATGGGTAATTTGGGTTCTAGTGAGTCGGGTTCATAGTTAATGGGTAGTCAAACTTGGGCGCGGTAGATTGAGGCTCTCGATCTTACAATCCTTCCCATATACCGAACCAAGCTAGCTCTCGCGTACACAAGGTCGATATACCAACTATATGCAAATCCTAACATATTCCGAGGCTATCGATCTTACGGAAATGTATAATAAACATGAATCATGCAAGTTTGTCAAGCAAGCATTTCATCAAACATGTGGTATGCATAAGTTGGAAGAAAGACAATTAATCAACAAATCAACCCAACAAACAAAGATTAACCCTCATTAAAACCCATTATCCCCCACTAACCCTAGATTAATCACTACTCACTACTTAACATTAGGATTATGGAGGAATAAGATATAAAACTAAGACAAGACATAATGATAAGAAGGAAATAAAACATGTAATGAAATGACAAGATTAACAAGTATATGAAAAGGGATTAAGAAGATATACCAACTAATTAAGGCAAAAGATGAACAATAAAAGAGGAAATCTTGAATAAAGGAGAAGACTTTCTCACCAATCTTCAAGTACCAAACCAAGAAATCCAATTACATGACTAAATCTAAAGCTAATTAAAGAGTAATTGAGAAAAGATTAAACTAATTAGATGACTAATCTAATCTAATCTAACTAATTTTGAGTCTAGGGTTTCGTGCCCTTTAATTACATAAGAGGGTCTATATATAGGTTTACAAAATGAAGGAAAGATGGGCCTCGAGAAGCTTCATGGACTGGCCAAGTCACGACCGTGAAATGGGTTTCACGGTCGTGAAACACGTCTCACGACCGTGAAACTCCAAGTCACGGTCGTGAAGGAATTGGCAGAGCAAGGTCATGTTTCACGGACAAGTCACGACCGTGAAGTGCATTTCACGACCGTGACTCACGGTCGTGACTGAGGTTTCACGACCGTGAAATGAGTTTCACGGCCGTGAGACCAAATCCACGAAAATCCATCTTTTTGGTAAAGCATCTCACGACCGTGAGATGCATTTCACGACCGTGAGATGCATTTCACGACCGTGAGATGCTCATTCCCCTTCTTCTTTCGCTTGACTTTGTTGTTTCCTTCTCGGTTTCGCTTGCCTTGACTCGGGAGGGCTTTGGCGCGTCGAGTAGGGCCCCCAAGGGTATGTGGGGCCCCCAAGGTATGCCGTGGGTCCTCCGAATGATTCACCTTCTTCTTTGTTGATCAAAAGTAGGTAGAAATTGCCTCAATTGACGGTTTACCTACAAAAGCACGATAAAAGCAAGAAATATGCTAGAAGAAGGTAAAACACGTAGAAACGCTCCTAGGGAGCGTTAAAGGCAAACAAAACGAGATGAAAAGCGGTGAAAATGTGGGGTGAAATGACACTATATCAGTGACCAACTGTCACTATTGCTCATCCTCATCAACATCATCATCATCATCATCCACATCCTCAAATTATCCATATACTTATAGCAAAAGTGCTCAAAGATATAAACAACTTATCAAACTCACTAGCACAAACCTTGATGTTATAATGATAGAATATGCAAGAAATCAAGCAATTTAGAACAAACATAGCATAGGTGAAGACACGAAAAATATATTACTTTGAATCTCCTGGTTCAATGATAAATCTCAACTCCCATTTACTCCCTACTAAGGATGATACCTCACAAATAAGCTTATTATCGTTAATTGCAATAGGATATGGAGACATATCTTTTGGTGTATGGTAAACATATTTAGGTGGCTCTATCTTGACATAACAAGGAGAATGTGACTTCCTTACCTCTTTACTAGTATCATAATCATACTCATTATTTGCAAGAGCGGCTTTTATCTCACCCAAGATGTCCTCGGAATAGGTAAACTCATGCCTTTCAAGATAACTACTTTCACCACCATTTAAGGCGGCTTCAATAGCATCTATTTATGCTTCCCAAGAGTTAATTATAGGTTGATCCCCAACGAGGTACAAAATCTAAGGAGTTAGACAAAGAGTCAACAAAATCCTCACCATGGTTATCACATCCACTTTCCCAGAAACTATCATCACCAGGAAACTCTTCGATGACATCAATAGCATAACAAGTGTCCTCAATAGCCTTACTAGTATCAATTCTCTCCAGTTCGTTAAAAGTGGGCTCAGTCACCATATCTTCACTCCTATCACTCACAGAAAGAGAAAAATGAGGCTTAACGCTCTCAAGGGCAAACCACTCAAAGAATTCTAATACATCATTAACGGGTTTCCCACCGAAGTCCCCCTTACCTATGGAGTTGATGTACGCTTGTGTAGGGTCATTTATACCCTGAATAATAGACATGCAGATCTGGATTGCGAAAAAATCTTCATACCTTCGTGTATCTAGCCATTCCTTGAACCTGTGTATGTTTGCACCAAAACACTTATTCTCATCCTACCTTAACCTGATGGTAAGTAGCATGAGAACGGTCTCAAGGAACTAAAGTTCCCTGAGACAAAAGACAAACTAAGCAAAAAAAATAGAAAATAGTTGCCTCCTCGGCAACGGCGCCAAATTTGATAAGGTTAAACTTGTATCCCCTAAATCAAAGTAAACCTAACTCAATACTAAATAATAGTTAGCGGTAAGTAGGGTATCGAATCCACATGGAGGCGGTAAAATTCTAGTTTGCTAACAATTAAGTTCGTCTTAAAGTAACAATTTCTGGAGTTTTGATGGTTTGTTTTAAACTAATTGCAATGATGATTTAAGAAAAGTTGAATTTAATAAGATTAAAGGTTTAGAGTCTCAGGTTCACTGGTAGGATTATTATTTGAGAATAGAGGAATAAGCAATTAACATGTAATAAAGTTATCTAAGGTCACAAGATCGATCAATTCAATTATGCCCTTTAGATTTACAATTTTACATGTGCTCGCTATCATTAAACGAGTGCTATTCAATTATCGTAGCCTTTATTAGTCTTAACCCGGTCGTTGAAAGTCCTAAATTGCGAGACTAATTAGTTAACCCTGACCAGTAATCAATTAACTAGTTTTAAGACTATAATCAAACGATAACCATGTGATTACAAATCAATCAATTAGTTTACCCCTTCTAACAATCCTAGATCCCCTTTCAACCCTAGATAGGAAGTTAGCTACTCCTAATATCTAAACTAACAACAACATACTTAAAGGAAAACATAATTAATAACATGAAGAAGATGATTAACAAAGCAATTGGTAGACAAGAACTTGCAATAATAATAACAAGAGTAGAAGAGTACATATACCAAATTCTAAGGATTGATGAACTAAAGAAATAAACTTGTAGATCTTGAATAATATCAGTAGCAAACTAATTCTAAGAGTTTTTAGGAGTTTTTAAACTAAATAAAGTGTACCCTAAAAATGAAAGACAAGATTTGTATTTATATTAAAACAAAAATTAACTAAAACGACATTAGGAAACCCATAACTCGTTCGATCGAGCAAATATGAATCTGCTCGATCGAGTCGGGTTCTCAACTTCACGCAGTGAGTTTCAAACAGCTGCCATTTCTTCGTTACTTATCGGAATTCGACGTGTTACCTATCATTGAAAAGCTAAGAGAAAGAGCTTTATTTTTCCATGTGAATCACATTGATAGGAGTTTTAGAACTCAATATATTTAAATTTGAAGGTGACAGTTGTGAAACTAACCATTCTTTCTTCTTATTTCACATTTGTTTGGTCTTTCCAACTTATTTCTTTGACATTCCTTATTTTTTATTTCTAGGTCTCCATGTCAAGCATAAATTCTCCAAATGTCGATTCCATTTTGCTTTAGAAGGGATCCAATGCATCCGAATCATACAAAATTTACACAATAACACACAAAAACGGAAGTATCGACTATCTAACATATAACGGCATCTAATCATATAATTAAGCATAAAACCGTCACACAAGTGACTAAGGGGAGGCATAAACATGTATCTAATTATGAATCATCAGCTGCGGCCTGACATCGTAGGTGAAATGACATTCAGAGATGTAGTCTGACGCTGGCAGGGGTTACCACTTCGGTGGGAACTCGGTTACTGAAGTTTGGAGATGTTACTGGTTACTCGCTACTGGTTACTTGGTTAGCTTGTGATGATTTTTGTGTGTTTGATTGTTTGTAAATTGTTTGATATATAGTGGTACTGACCCCGTTATTGTTTTTAAAACTGTTGTGATCCATTGAGGAATGGTGAGTAGGAGTTTAGCAGGTATTCCATTTTAGCGCTTAGAAATTGGATGGGATGACGTTGCCGACAAATCTTAATTTCCGCATTTGTTTAGAATGATTTAGACTATCACTTTTATTACGTTGGTTTGAGTACTTTGTTTAAGACGGTGTTTCGTCATTTCATTTGGAACAATGTAATCATTATTTAAAATATTGCTTAATAAACATTGTTTCTTGCTTGTCTATTTGATATGTACTACCTCGGGTGACCGAGATGGTAGCATCCCAATTTACTACGGAAGATCTTGTAAGGCTCTTTGGTAGATGGAATGTTACAGGTTTAGGTTCTAAAATCATCCCTCTGATACCACTTTGTAACACCCCTCACTTCCCAAGGAGCCTTTAGCAAGACTTTCCTTAGCAAATGAGGGCGCTACCATCTCGGTTGCCCGAGGTAGTACATATCAAATAGACAATAAAGAATCGTACATTGATACTTACAATTTATCTTTATTACAATAATCAGACGCAACATTATAAGATAAACGCGTCTCATCACTCTAGGACTCAACATAAGTAATCGTGGTCATGGACTCGTCGTAACCTCAGTTATCACAAACATCCACGGACATAAACTGTTAAACAACCTGCTCACCATTTTTACCCAATGGATCATCACAGTTACAACAAAAAAGAAGGGGTCACTACCATCATATATCAATCAACGCATAAACAGACAACAACCAATCATCTCAAGGTAACCAAGTAATCAGTAGCCAATAATCAGTATCATCTCCAAACTCTAGTAATCGAGTTCTCGCCGAAACGATAACCCTTGCCAGCTTCAAAATGAAGATCTGAACGCCAATCTACCTACGATGCCAGACCACAACACTGATCATCAACAACGCCTCTCACCGCAACGAGAGTTCCCAGAACATTAACGTGAACATCCCCCTCATGGCGGGAGAGCCATGAGAGGCGAACTCAGGCTGTGTTCCGTCTCCCGTTGGACCACCAATATGTAACCAGTAACCAATCACAAGTACATCATCATCATCATCATCATCATAGTAACCAACAACAACATCAATAAATATACAAGGTACCGAGTAGGAAAACCCTACCTGTAGCGATCCTGTCAGAATTTATTATCCCTCGCACATATACGAACACAAGATCACTAATTCAAACCTACAATCAATAGCACGACTTCTATCAGAGCTACGGTCACTAATATCAATAACCACTATGAGGGTCCATACTTACTTGATTAGCACTTTCGTTCCTCTAATTCCATCAGATCTCACTCGACGCCTTGTTCTCATGTTGGTCTGCTAGGTTCTAGGCTCAATAGGTGTAAAGGAGGTAAGGTTAGAGAGAGAAGAATAAACTAGGTCTAGGTGTTTTAGAAAAGTAAGAAAGGGTTGTAATATTTAACGTCGCAGCCTCCGCGTTATATATTTAACGCAATCTAATTCCGCTACACTCGACCGAGTAAAGAGGCACTCGGTCGATTACGCTGCACTCAGTCGATTACGTTGCACTCGGTCGAGTGTCATCAACACTCGACCGAGTTCGGCCTACTAGGTAGAGTACACACTGCTAGAGAGTACAAGGTCCTACAACTTCGTCATGCACGGGTTTCGCAAGGTCAAAGGCAGTCAACTGTCTCACGAAAGGGCGGGTATTACACCAACTCGGTTTATGTGTATGTGATTGATTTATGTGGATTATGATATGATTATGACATGTTGATTGGAGTTTGGGTGATTGATTGTGATTGTGATATATTTGGTGTATGGGAGGGGATAGTTATATGAAGCGGTTGTGGGAAACTATTCCATAGACTCTGTGGGTCGCTCCTTATGGTTCCCGCCATGGAAAAGACAGTGCACATGGCGATGACTTGGGTCTGGGACTGACCTTCTGCGTTAGGGCTTAATTTGTCTACGGCGTGCCCTGGACACGACGGTGTGCTACTTAATGGCACCGCTATTGGTAGTATGGTGTGTTTCTTGATGGCACCGTGGTGCGTTACTTTATGGCAACATATATGTGTGATGATGATATTGCGATTCCTTGAAATTGATTATGTACATGTAAACTGACCGTTGTATTGTTTTAGCTACCGTGACCCATACGATATTTCCGGCGTATGGCGAGTAAGTGTTGAGCAGGTAGGGCGTGATATGTGATGATGACGGGATTCATGCTCGAGCCTTGGGGCGAACATTAGAGTCTTGTTGTATCGGTTTGACTTATGGAGCTCATGTTAGTAGACTTTGAGTTTGAGTATTTTGAACATTTGAGATGTATTTACTTTGGACCTTGTATTCTTTGTTTAACCTTGTTGGTCTTTCACTTTGCCTTATGATTAAACTTGTTTGAGACTTGTTATGATACATCATACCCTCGGGAAACCGAGGATTATCACTCTCCCAAGCTCCGCGCATGGCGGGGTGTTACATAGGGTTGTAGTTTATTACTGATATTCGTTCAATGTTACCTTAGCAGCACGTCTTAGGGAAGACTTTTGGATGAATCAGCAAGTCTCCCTTGTGACGGGCAAATCCACTACAAGCTTACGACGACTCAAGTAGTACTCATGTGGGTAGATAAGGCAAAGCAGAATGCTACACCCTAGCGGCACTCTGCTTTTGTCTTATCTACCCACACATGTAGTATTTGACCCGTCACAAGTTTGCAACGAATATGCACGTCAGAAGTGATAATTTGTGTAGATGAATAAGTTTTGATTTAGACCATTGTCAATCGGCAGCTGTGGAAAAGATGAAGGGGTTTCTCCTCATAAGATAGTAGTGGATTCTTCATATGTTGTATACCTCGTTACATCCTTTAAATTATATTTAATTGTTTGATTCATTATTATCACATGGTGTTGACTCTTGTTGGGTTTGTATTTGATAAGTTTATTATTTTGATATGAATTTTAGTATAAACAACTTTGTCTTTTAAATTCGATAGATTGATATTCATAATTTCATAATGTGATATAGGTACATGAAATATAATTATGACGGATAATCGGAATCCCAAAAGATAGAAGAACTTATTCTCGTGGTTTAAGGTGTTACTTCGTCGATTGACCAAGAAAAAAGACAAGCAATATATAAGATTTGGTATAAGATATGAACAAGATGAAGGGGTTGCGATAATAGATGAGCAAAATGAAGGGTTGAGATGGGAAATGATCAACAATTAAGGTTTGTGAACATGAAAATTAAGATATTATATCACTTGAGCGGGATCCCGGAATACATTGTCTTATAGGGTACATGTCCTTTGAATGAGTGTGATAATGTTCGAAGAGCTTACATGGTATATGGACAATCTTATATGGCGAACTATCCAAGTACTTTGGGATGACATTCAGGGTCGAAGATTTTGTCACAAGTGGTTTAAAAAGTGGAATTGGCTTTTATATTCACTCAAGAAAGATTAAGCATATTGTTTTCCTTATTTCTTATTTGATGAATACCCATCCCCACACCCACCTTTTTTTGAAGAGGGATATAATGGTTGGAAGAGTATGAAGTTTTAAAAAGTCAGGCATCTTATGAAGAGGGATATAATGGTTGGAAGAACTGGCTTCATCTTTTCGTGTCTATTGAGGATGTAAGGTTATTGGCACGACAAAGATGTAATTTTAGGGGTCATGATAAATCGGTTTCTTCTCTCAATGGTGAAAATTTCGATGCGGTCTTAGATTCTTTCAAAGGTTTGAACAATAAAATAAAAATAATAGTAGCCAATGCTCCAGGAAATGCCAAGTATACTTCTTCGAAGATTCAAAAGAAAATTGCAAATATTCTTGGCCCCAAAGTCATAGGTATGATTGTTTACATATGATGTATGATATCATGAGAACTACCGATTTATTGTGTCAAGCATTGAACGAAAAAAAAAGACATTGACATATTGAATGCTCTACCATCTATTTTGCAAAAGAAACGCTTCGAGATATGAGAGACAAGGCCGCGATAGTCTAATTGAAAGGTTAAAGAATTTTGCTGTGAGCATGTTATTTCTATGCCATATATGACTGCTCCTTACAAGAAATGGACAAGAAATTGTGAAAAGAATATCACAAATGAACATTATTTCGAATTAAAACGTTTTATAGTTTGATAAACTTTCAGTTGTCTGAACTTGATGGCAGATTTCCGAAAAGTTTTATGGAGATTCTTTCTCTTGGTACTTCATTTGATCGAAGTCACAATTTATGAGCATTCAAAAGTTAAGATGCGTGCAAACTTGCCTTGAAGTATTGTCCAGTTGACTTTTCATCGAATGATAGACGTGATCTTGATTTCGACAGTGGGTTCTTTGTAGCATGTGTTCAAACAAATTCAAGATTTAAAAAATGGTATCTGATTTTGTCGACGGATGGTTGAGTTTGATAAGAAATAACCTTATTGTATGATTTAGCGATTAATTTGTCTTATTTTGACTCTTCCAGTTTCAACAGCAACAGAGAGAAAACTTTCAAGTATGAGCATTGTCAAAAGCAAACTCAAAAATAAGATGAACGATAAATTTCTCGATGATTTGATGGTGCTTTATATTGGAATTACATTTGCAGATAATATTAACAATGATGATGTAATATCTGAATTTGAACTTAGTGAATCTCGTACGGCAAAGTCTGGTTAGTTATTTAAGTTACATGGTGTAGGGTGTGTGTGGCCTAATGTATTTTTTTTGGATGCTTATGTATACGACTAGTTAAAATTTCTATACAAAATATCAACTTTTATAATTTTAGTAAAAGGTATTTTTGATTCCTGGTTCCGCTCTTGTATATATATAGATTAATAAAAAGTTTGTCAAATCTATTCCAATAGAGTCAAAACTCAATTGACAATGAGTGGAGGAACTTGTTGGTTTATACTATACACATCCCAATCTTCTTTTTTCGATGTGGGAAACTCAATGTGCCTTTAATCTCATGGGTGAGCTGTATCTTGTCAATATACAAATATGTATCACCCCATTTTCGCATGTAGCACAAAAATGTTGGCTTTTCTTTTTTCTTGTACATTTTGCTTTTATTTTAATTTAATTACTTAACTCATTTTAAATTAAAAACAAATAATATCATCCTAATTTAGAATTTGTGTTATCCTCGTAATAGTGAATTAGTGACGCACCCGAATGCAGTCATGCAACCCATAAACACAAAGGTACTCGACAACTATAATGATGTCTGACTCAAATCGTAAACCAAGCCAAATTGAAAAATAAGACAGCACTAACACTAACACTAACGTTCGTATTAGTAGGTCTTAAAAACGTGCAACCTCCGGCATAACTAAAAAACGTTGATTTTCCCAGCTTGACCTGAACCATACTGAAGAACAACATTATTAAAAATCTACAAACAACTTTCTACATCAAATTTTTATCAATCCAATTCAAACATCATCCATCACCCTAATATTTCAATTTCCCCTGTTGTTTTTGCGTAATCAATTTCAATTTTTGATTTGATTTCATCCTTTATCACTCTTTCCTGCTGATCTGCTCCCGGTAAATCATCCATTATTATCTCTTCCTATTATTATTATTATTATTTGTAATTTGCAATTTACCAACGCCCAGGATTATTGTTGATTAGCTTGATGTTAATTTGAATCGAATTTCGTGATATCGATAATTGATGATTGTTTCGCTTTTTATTTATTTATTTATTTTTTATTATTGAAGCTGTCAATTTTGTTGATGTTGATTATTGAAAATAGTTGTAATATTAGCGAAATACTCCGTAGATGTTTATTTGGAGGAAAGTCTTACAATTCCGCGGTCGGAAATCACAAATTCTCATCTACGCCGGGCACTATCCGTCTTAAGCTTAACACGAGTCAAATACATACCATATCACCCACTTGTTGCCTAGGAAATACCAAAAAGTTTTGTCTTTATTGCCACCATGTGGTAGTATTTGACCCGTCTTAAGCTTAAGACGGATAGTGACCGTCTTAAGCAAGACTTATTGGTCGGAAATGCTTTCGTTTTCTTTTAGTTGGAGCCGATGACAGATTATTATTTAGTTATGGACTATGGATTACAATGGAATAAATTAAAATGACTTACTAAATTGGTAGTTCTCAACGCAATTTTCATTTTAGGTGATTTGAAAATGGCTTTGTGTTGCTTATGCTGCGTATATCAGACCCCCTGTCCCGCTATTTGCAAAAGCCCTTAAGGCATCAGGTTCAGAAGGTTTATTGGAGTGGCAATGAATGATCATAATTTTGTGAATGAAAACTGTTGACAAAATTTTTGGCTCATGTTTTACTTTCAAATGCGTGAAAAATTGTAACTTCATGGAAAAATGGTGTCAGTTTAGACGTACTTCTGAGTAATATAACAAAAGGGATGGCATGGATTGTGGAGTTGATATGCGACTGTAGTTGGATATTGCAAACATATAGATTGGGATAACAGATTCAGTGTATCAGATCTGTAAGTTGTACTTGTATACGCGAAATGCGGGTAAATGCTAACTCTAGTTTTGACGTGTTGTTTGATGATATTCTTACTAACTTTAGACCTAATATGTAGGCCAGAGGTAAAATTAATCACCCGGCTCCTTTCAGAGGGTAAACTGTTCTTCTCATGCTATAAGTGTTGATTGCCTTGCAAAACCTTCTTAGGAATTCACGCGATGCATCGCGTCGGTAGCGCGGGGAATGCATCTGGTTCAAATCGCCCTCGCAAGGAGAAGAGGTTTACGTATGTGCTGAATGCTTCCGATGACACGAAGGTTTGTATGTTGCTCTGCTATTTTAAGAAATCATAATACGTTTGTGGTTTGTTTCCTTTTGCAATCTCTCGTATGTTTCATTCTTCTGGGTCAAGAGAAAATGTTGACTGGCTACGTAGAGTGTTATTGTTTTTTTTTTTCCACAATAGATGACCTGCATAACATTACATCTCATTTTCATGATTTCTGAGATTCCTTTACTGTATGTTTCGGTAGACTTTTAGGAGGGAAGAAGATGGTACTCATGGGAAGGGAGGGGAATGGAGCTTCTGTATTTTCACCAATCTTACATATTTTGAGGGGATTATAATTTGGCCCGTAGGAGGGAAAATGGATCGCCATTTTCTTGCCATCCATTTCTCTTCAATCCCATTTTGCTGTCCGAAAAAGGGACGGATTCCCTTACAGTGTGTTTCGGCCCCTTTCCATCGATTTCCGTGCATCCAGACAAGGCAAAAGAGTGTTTCTTGGTAATCTGGTGTGTTATAATAGTTTAAAATCATTAAGCAGTCTTCATCATTGGTTTTGGATGGTGTATATTGTAAACAATTACTGCGTTTTCGTAGATTTAGGATGGTCAATTTCAAATTTTTTATTTTTAATAAAATCGAGACTCACTTCTTCCATCTTTCAATGCCCCATTATCATGTTGGATTGCTGGTCTAATGTACCCTCTTCATTGTTCTAATGTTTTCTTAAAAAAGCTCCAAATTTATCAGCAGCTAAGAACCAGTACGTTCTTTCATCCTGTGTCTGTAGTAGATAGCAGCTGTTCAAGTGGCTTGAGGAGTAGAGTTTTGATTCTTGACTAGGATGGTGCTTCAAGTGAATAGGTAGCGAGTAAAGGGAATCTTTAATAAGAAACTGGCCATGTCTTGTGTTCTGTTTAAAATTAGTTGTTAGTCATGGTGCACTAAGGGATGGGAATCTCACTCACCGGATATTAGTGGCACCCACTTATCCTCATGAATGTTCTTGCCTTAGTTTAAAAAAGGGTGCCTAGGCGCAAGGCGCAGTGAGGCGCCAACCAAAGCACATCAGTGGGCCTGCGGCGCATGGGATACAAAAGGCGTACCTAAGGCGCACTCGAGGCTCATTACTTTGCAATTCCATATTTTTTTTCCAAATTCTTTTATTTTACCTTCCGTTCTCCCTGCCTTATCCTTAATTTTCACTTGCAAATACATGCTAGCCCTCTTTAAAACAAAATAAGGACTGTTCTTGCACAAAATTTGATGGTAAAATATGGATGTTCGTTTGAAAATTCACGCCTCGTGTCCAAAAGGCTCGCGCCTTCCCTTCGTGCCTTGCGCCTCATCCCCTTGGGGCCTCATCGCCTCAGTGCACCTCGCGCCTTCTCAAACTAAGGTTCTTGCATACACTCAATATGGAGTAAATATGATGTGGACTGGAGCACAACAAACTAGACACTTTACTGAATCCACTGCTTTCTTTTGGCTTTAGGCCGGTAGCAACTGTTTTCTCTCCCCATTAGATTAGTTGCGGGTCAAAATTTTGTTCCTTAGTTTGGATTGTTCATAAGTTTTAGGTTACATTTGGTGTTTTGAAATTTTCTCAGTATGTTTGGTTGAAAATGCCTCACGGATCTGTATTCATACGCTTAAGCTACACTTAATTTTAAGACTGCCTTCCGATTTATGCATTAGCTAACATGTCTAGTGTTGCCATATGTGCATGAGATATGGGCAGCTCATGTTTCATCGTCACATGCCATGTTTGTAGTTTCCCTGCTTAATTTGTCAATGGTTTACTTTTGTTTACTCAAACTTGTTTCTCATTGCTTCTTGCTTCTCAGCACTATGCTGGCATAAATTGCCTGGCTGTTTTGAAGGCAAATGGCTCTGACAGAAGCGATTATCTTTTTACTGGATGCCGTGATGGAACATTGAAGAGATGGGCTTTAGATGTAGAATCTGCTACCTGCTCGGCTACCTTTGAATCGCATGTGGATTGGGTACCTTTTTCAGTACTCTTGCCATTTGTTCTTGCAGTCATTTGGGTTGCATGTCTTCATATCTGAGAGCTTTGTATCTGATGTTTGTTGGAACTTCCTGTTTGATTGAGGAGGGTATATCTTGTTGCAGGTAAATGACGCGGTTGTTTTAGGTGATCACACACTTGTGTCTTGCTCTTCAGATGCTACACTTAAGGTTGGAAATAGCTGACAAATAATGTTACTTCCTTTATTTCACAATTGTTTTTTTATATTTGAATTTTTTTTGTCAATCTCCAAGATGATACTTAAACCATTTTTTGGCACTTGTATATTACCTTCCTTTTTTTTTTCCGGAATTGTAATTCTGAAAATGCTTTTGGATCACATCATATTTATTTTTAAAGACATATACTTTGTCCAAGTTTCAGAACTTTGACCTCAGAAAGTCAAATGGGAAGAAAAATGTGAAGTTAGGAATCATTATTCTGTTGTGTGACATGTATGTTTTATCTTTCTCAGTTGAAGTCTTATGTGTGTATTGTTTGATAAACATGCTGCAGACATGGAGTTGCTTGTCTGATGGTGTTTGTACAAAGACTTTGCGTCAGCACTCTGACTACGTTACCTGTCTTGGCGCTGCTGAAAAAAATGTAATTTCTTAGTCCACATTTTTGACAAAAGTGAATTCTGTGGACTGGTCAACAAAATCTAATATTCTCTCAAGGCCATTTCCTGTAAATATTCTCATGGTTTGTTGTGTTGCTATTTTAAACTCACTACTTCCTGTTTAGATAATTGTATTTATTCTTTTTAGAGTAACATGATTGCTTCCGGTGGCCTTGGTGGAGAGGTATTTGTGTGGGACATTGAAGCTGCACTTACTCCAGTTTCAAAGTCAAATGATGGTACAGAAGAAGAATCTTCGATTGGAATTAATGGTGGGGCAGGCACTGTTCCGATGACCAGTTTACGTAATATTAACTCAAGTAATAACTTATCTTCTCACTCTACTCCGAATCATGGATATGTTCCTATTTCTGCGAAAGGCCACAAGGAGTCAGTTTATGCATTGGCGATGAATGATAGCGGAAGCATACTTGTTTCTGGTGGAACAGAAAAGGTAAAATTGATGCTCTAGCATGACAACTCATTTTACTATTGCAATGTGCATGTTGAATGTTTGATGGCACTGATTGACCACTTGCCAGGCCAGTAACTATTGTATGTCATGATAATAACCACCTACCAACACTTCAAAAGAACATTTTTATGAGAGCAATTCTATATTACCACCTTAATTGGCTCCGTATCTTATTGAAAAAAAAAATGGATACATAGATAGATATATTGAAGTTAGGGTGAGACAATTAGCATGACATAGATCAAATGGTTTTAGGAATAAATTGGTGCACAGTCTCAGTTTGATAGTTATCTCGGTGATCAAGGGGTTCTACAATTTAATCATATAATGTATGAAAATTGTAAGTGTCAAATTGGGGTCATGTTCTGGAACTAAAGGCTTATCCAAGAGTTCCAATGTGCACAGGTTTTGATTTCCAGAATGATTGAAGGCAATTTTACTTGTACGTTTCATACTCTCTAATTTAGGCCTTTAGGGTGGTGTTAGAGTGACTATATCTAGTGGTAGCAAAACCTCCATTTCTAACAAGACACTCTATCCTATCCATTGATTTGTATACATTTGCTTTCGGCGCAATGTTTAAGGAAAGCAGATAATGCGTGGTCATGAGTACACAGTTACCAAATAACCCCTCAACTTACTAAATTCTGGGGAAAGAGGATGGTGGGAGATGGGGAGAGAAGATGATGGGGATATAATTGTTAACACTGACAATTAATTAAAACATACTAAAGTAGGAAATGTATACTATCAAATGGTATTGCACAAAATGGAATACGTATATGATTCAATTGATTAAAAGGGATTAATGGAATATGGGGAAGTTTCGTTTAATGGTAAAGATATTGAAACTGGTAGTTTGAATGATTTGTTAGATGTCCTTGAATAGGCCATCAGAATTTATAATGTGTCGTAAGATGGTTAAGTGGTGCTAGTAAACAAAGCCAAAGGTGAAGACACAAAGCAGTTGGAGCTTATATGACTACTTTATAACGACCACAACCACAACAACATTACCCAGTGCCTTAAGGGCACCTGTGCATGGCAGGAGAGAAGGGGCTTGTATCTGCACAGTTTTATCCTTTTGTCGTTGACACATAGAGGCTGTTTCCAAATCACCCATAATGAAAATTGTGTTGAGCTTATATGACTACTTTAACACCATTCCTCTTGAACCTGACTCATTGTAATGTGGACATTTCAGAAGCTTGATAGCATGAACATCTGCTCTTTTACCCCATATGTCTTTTTTATATTTTCTCAGCTTGTTACAACCTTGTGGTTTCATTTTTTGTTGTTAAGGTTGTACGCGTTTGGGATCCTAGGTCTGGTTCAAAAACCATGAAGTTGAGAGGACACACTGATAATGTGAGGGCATTGCTATTGGATTCTACTGGCAGGTTTGACTAGTGTTGCATCTATGCTTGGTTTCAGTAGACAACTATTGCATTAATCGTGAACCATTCGTGATTTATTCTATTTGAGAATTTAACATGTACTAGAATACATGGCTGGAATTTGTGCTTTCTTTCTATGCATTAAACTGTGCATGTCAGAAACGGTTTCTCTTTCTAAATTAGTTTCTGCACTTTATTGTTTGTTATTAGTACTGTGTTCTTGTTGGTCTTTGCTATACTTCATTACTCAACAACAGTAAAGCCTTGGTTTTACATTCGTCCGAAGGCTAACATGAATCATCATTTGAAACTCTCAATGAGGGTACATAGGATATACCAGCGGGTACAAGAGCATTGTACAACCATAACAACTCTAACTGAGCTTATGTGTAGTTTTTTGAGATCTTAAAGTTTTTAAGTTATTTTTTAATTTTTTTGATGTCAAAATTAAAATCTAATTGAGCTTATATGTATTATTTTTGAGTTTCATTATAATTTTTGATTTCAATTTTTATTTAAAGGAGCTCATAAACTTTACCACGAAACTCATAAACTTTACATTTAGGCTCATAAACCTTATTATAAAACTCAAAATCTGTATCAGTTGTAGTCAAATGGTTGTAAAATCTACTCGCCTCTCAATGATAGGTAAAACAACGAAACAAGAAGAGAAAAAGAAAGGTTAATGAGACATAAAAATTAGTCAAAGTCAAATTATAATATGTGTAGAAGCATCATAAAAATGTGAATGTTATTCTAACTAAAGTTGAATAGGTATTTGAATAACAACAACAACATTACCCCAATGCATCAATGGCTCCCGCAGAGTGCGGGGTAGGGGGGGGGGGGGGTTGTCGGATGTACGCAGTCTTAATCTTGTGCTAGCAACCAAAGAGTGTTTCTGAATGTCCCAAGATGAAAATTGCGTCGAAAATTACATCGAATGACGGCTACTTCACAAAAGAAAGAAGCGCAATCACTTTAGTGAGCCATTTTGCTTTATTCCATCATAAAGCGGAACCAAAGAGTAATGAGTCTTTGGCTCCATAGATAAATAGAGAATGAATAGATATTTGAATACAAGTGTAGTATTTCTACATTACCTTTTTTAGTTTTTTAAGTAAAAAATGAACTGTAATTTGTGAGGCAACTTGATCATTTTTGGGGATATATCCTTCTATGAGTAGCTAAAGATTTTTTTGGTGAGCTCTGATCTTTCTGTTGTCAGCTGAACTTGATGCAGTCAAGAAATGACGTCAATCCAATTACATGACTGACATGTTGATGTCTTACAGGTATTGTATATCTGGCTCTTCTGATTCAATGATCAGGTATGCTTCCCAGTCTTCGCATGTTGAACTTTTTTTTGTTTTTGTTTCCGCTTCTATACAACTATCAATGATAGAGGAGAAAATCTTACTTGTAGTTGTCTAGCTAAAAGCAGTGCAAGCAATAGCTGAACTTCACCATGCACAGATATAATGCTACCAGAAATCTAGAATGTTTCTTGAAATGTATAGTGTCAATCCGATAATCTGTTGGCCCTGGCTATTTTTATTTTCATGCTAGCAAATCGGGTAGTGGTGATCTAGCTCATTGGCCTCATATTTTGGAAGTGATACAATCTTGTGAGAATAAGATAAGAAGGCTTTGAATTTCTGTCATTAGTTGCTGAATTAGCAAGGTGGGCTTACTTTTTATTAGACCATTTAGTTGACTTTCTCTCTCGTTTTATTTCATGCTTAATTTTGTGAGTTTAGTCATTTTTACCTGATATATGATACTAGCAATACCTTACCAGTGTGCACATTTTTTTACCCGAGGTCATATTCAGTAGAGAAAATAAGGTATCATCAACTAAGCAGTTAGCTTACTTTCTGTAAGAAAACACTTTCTTTTTATATACATACATTTATTCTGATCATAGTTCGTACTGTCATGTAGACTATGGGATCTTGGTCAGCAACGCTGTGTGCATTCATATGCTGTTCATACGGATTCCGTGTGGGCTCTTGCAAGCACAACGGCATTTACCCATGTTTATAGTGGTGGCAGAGACCAATCGGTGAGGAGTTCATTCTCTTCGTGTTTACTAGAAGAGCTTATATTGTATACCATGTGTCCTTTGTCCAACAGCTTCCTCTTGACTTCCTGTTCTTACAAAATCCTGTATACATTGCAGTTGTATTTGACAGACTTATCCACAAGAGAGAGCATCTTGATCTGTGAGGAAGAGCACCCTATTCTTCAATTGGCATTGAATGATGAAAACATATGGGTTGCCACAACAGATTCTTCTGTTCATAGATGGCCAGCTGAAGTGCACAGTCCTCAGAAAGTGTTCCAAAAAGGAGGTTCATTCTTGGCTGGAAATTTGTCTTTTTCAAGGGCGAGGGCTTCCCTTGAAGGATCTACTCCTGTAAGATTTGAAGTTACTTCTCATTTTATATTTATTTATTTATGTTTAGAGTTAAGAGTTAAGACCTGGCTTCACACTTTTACACCATTATGGTTTTGTGTGGTAGCAGCTGTTTCCATTCCTCTTGAAATTTATGAAGAGGTGTGAGTGTGTGACATGTTTTCCCTTATCTGTTTCTCTCTCATAGCTGCACTCGGCATTATAATTGATACTCTTTGATTGGTACATGTGAACTTTTTGAAGTAATTAGGGTTCCGCTGTTTCTGGTCGTGAGTCTCATGACACCACCCATATATCAGAATAAGTTTTTTAAATGTGGATTAAGCTAACTAAAGGTTTTGCTAACCATCTATAATTATAATCAAGCATTTATTGAGCATGATAAATTCTCGGCTTCCTTACTCGTTGAGGTTGATATAGAAGTTGATCTGCCACTGCTACTGTTAGTCTTCTGATAGAGAGAGATTGTGTTTTTATTTTCCCTGGAGCTCATTTTGGCCGAATTCTTTCTACACGTGCCAACTATAGGGTTCTTTACTTTGATAAACCCTAGACATTGATAGGAAGCTCATCTAGCCTTCCCGGCCATTTCCGCCTTCATAGTCAGTGTTATCAATATCCTGCCTGCAGTTTGTCGAGTGATTATTAGATTTGATATGAATACGATATGCATCTATTTTTCATTATTGTTCTTTTCCCTGCCTCATTTATTTGGCCTATCTGAGGTATTTAAGTCTTTTTGTATGAATGCTTAAATGTTAGACTCAGCTGAAATATAGGAGAGGAGGCATGACTACATCGGTGTTGTGATGCCATATACTCCGTATAATTGACTGATTTCTCATTCTGTCTGCTTTAACTTTGGGAGAAGCTCTCTGTATGTGATTAAAGGTGTTTCTTAGCTCTGAATTTTACTTGTGTGGATCATGTCATATTAGAATTTCGAGTAATGTCAAATATGAAGATTTGCTAATATTCTGGTTTGATTTTTTTTCCTATTAATTTTTTTTACGAAGTACGACCTATGATGTACTCTCTCCAAATCGCCAAAAGCTTCCATATTTATATCTATACGGAATTACATAGGCGTTACTTGTGTTTTCGTTCTTTTGTTTTGCTACTATCATCAATAAGGTGCAAAAAAAATAAAATAGAAGATGAACATGTATTGGTATTCCTAATACACCTTAGTATTCCTCTTACTAAAAACAAGATTAAAGTTTTTAGAGATTTGGAAGGAGTACATCTTTTTATCAAACTATTACCTAGTAATTTCGCAAAAAGTAAAACGCTACTCCTTACCTTTTATGTGACTTTTGAAGTAAAAACACTACCTACTCTGACAAAGTGACCATTGTACCCTTATTATTTCCATTATTTTCTCCTTTCTAGTTGCTTGCTCATTACACAAACATGGAATCTAAGTTCCCCAAAATTAGTTCATAATTTTTCTCTTCAACTTCGTCTTCAACCTAACAGACTTTCCTCTCTCTCTATCTTCTCCAGACTACCAAATGTCTAGGTAATCAAAACCGGAATCGTTTCAACCGAAAACCTCAATGAAAGTATTAACAAAACTTAAATTTTCGAAAATTCCCCATGGAACATCAACCGACCCTCTTTATCATTAGTAAACATATCTTTTCATCTTTGAATTATCGTCAGCATTTTGGTTCTAAATTCCTTTTAAAACTGCCAACCGATTTCCCTTGTTCATTCATAACAACACTAATATATTATTATTATTATTTCTATTTTTTACTTTTCTCCAAAAGCCCTTCTCTTTCCTCTCTTAATGCCACTTGCAAAACCCATTTCATTGTAAATAAAAAAAAGTTTCTCATATTCTACAATATCTTTTATTATGTTAGTGTCTAGCCTGAATTTTAGGTTCAGGCAATGTGGAGAGAAAATGTTGACAGAGCAGTCGGGTGGAATAATCTGGCACATTGATAAAGAAAAACGTATATTTCAAAGGATGATGATTCCATTGGCAACAGCAGTGAGAATAAAGGTGAAAGAGGGGGAGGGGGCAACAAATTGGAGGATTATGACTGAAATGCAGACAAAGAAGGAGCTGAGATGATGGGAGGTAAAATGGGAAGAAAATAAGGATTATATGAAATATTGGGGGAAATAACAAAGATTTCCTGGAACAATCCATTTGACTAGTCGGATAGGCTTTTCGGCATAGAGCATGTGGTATTGTTTTTTCACGTTTTTAGGCAAATCACACTGCCATTTGTATAATAATTAAATATCCTATTTGAATAATAAAAGTCAATCTAAATTGTTGATAGCTGTTTTAGAAGAGATGCTTCCCTAAATAACTCTCTGTTTTACGCTTCTCAAGTTTTGCCGAAGACTTGCAGGCCTGTCAAGCTCTTCGCCTTTGAACCTGTTATACACGTTTGATTCATAGTGTGTATTATTGTAGGTTCCTGTTCACCGGCAGCCAACTTTAACAATTCCTGGCACTCCAGCGATTGTGCAGCATGAAATATTAAACAATCGGAGGCATGTTCTTACCAAGGTATATGATACTGTGGGTCGTTAGCTGTAGGCATTAACTTTCTTGTACCTTGGCTCAGGTTGTAATATCAGACAATAAGATGCCTATGATTTTGTGCTTGTTCTTGGTAGGATACCTCTGGCTCTGTAAAGTTATGGGAGATCACCCGGGGCATTATTATTGAAGATTATGGAGAGGTGATTTGATAAAATCCTTGTTTGATACGGCAGAATGATGTGCTTGCATTGGTGACATAATTTTTGGTTTTTGGCTCAGTGATTTTTCATGAAATCTTCCTTGGATACCAGTTCAAGTCCTTTGTTTGGTACTTTTCAGGTTAATTTTGATGAAAAGAAGAAGGAACTATTCGAAATGGTGAGTGTTTATCTATGACATGGATGCTTATTAGTAGTCATTCCTTTCTGTATTTATGTTTTCCGTTCGAATCTTCAGGTGAGCATTCCTGCTTGGTTCACGGTGGATACCAGGCTTGGTAGTTTGTCGATTCACTTGGACACACCACAATGCTTTTCAGCAGAGATGTATTCTATGGACCTTAACATAGTAGAGAAGCCCGAGGATGATAAGGTATCTCTTACAGCTTCTTTATTTCTATTATTGTTAATGACACTTTTAAGCTGTTGTAAATGATTTTCTCACAATAACACATCCTGGTTATAAGCTACTTTGAAAATGTCTAGGCTATGTAGTGGAACTCAATGTTTGAAACTGAGTCATTTAGAATCGTTTGTCTTCGACGATTAATTTGAAGAGCTGGAATGTTAGGCATTTTTCTAGGTCCAAGATAGAGAATATTGTCTCAGACGAAAATAAGAGATTTTACTAACACGGTAAAACAATTAAGCAACACATATAATCAGCTGGTGCTTTTAGCAGATTGTAGAAATCACATTGCAGAACAATTTATCGCTTTACGAACTAAGCACCAATCAGGTAATGAGGTAACTCAATGATACGGGGGCTAATGAGATTGTCAGAGGTCTACCGCTGACGGGTTTTAAAGTCGCTATCTAAAACCGACAAATCAACTATTTATAACCTCACTAAATACCGACTAATAACTTAAAAGTAAAACGGTGAGTAAGGGTCGAACCCAAGGGAAGGTGGATTGCCAATGGTCTAAAATAGTGTAAATAGAATGATTGCAAAAGAAATAACAATAAAACAATAAAAAGAGGGGTTTAAGATTGATTCAAGGAGACAAAATTCAAACAAGAGTAAAGAACAAGTAAGCAAATAAAAGATGAAATTAATCAAGTTAAGAAAGACTTAACCCAATCTAATTGGCGGTCCTCTATTTGATCAATCCTTGACACAAATCAACCTCCAATATCCAAATTACTCCATTGCGGAGCAAATCTCATAAACCTCCTTAATAAAAGTCAATAACAAGGAAATCACACTTAACTATTGACCCAACTTACCAACTTATCAAGTAGAACATATACATTGATTAAATGCCAAGAAGATGAGCATGAGAGATTCAATAGAGGTAATAAGGCACAATGAACACAATTAATACCCAATTACAAGTTAACCCCTTTCTTGTTGAATAAGTTAAGAAGAAATCACATTCACTAACCCAAACCCAAGTTGCTGCTTAGTAGAAATTGCAAGGAAATCACACTTAACAAGATCTAACAACAAATAGATTAATGACCTTAACAAGATTAAAGATGCAAGGAAATCACACTTACCAACTTAATCAAGTAAGAAACCAATAATCCAACATTAACACAAAGGAATTAACAATAATAAGGATAACTAGAGGAAGATTAAAGTGTCTTACAACCAAAAGATTACACCTTTAAGATTGGATTAAGAAATAAGATTAGTTCTCCATAGTAGATCTAAAACCCAAATAGATGAATAATCTCCAATTACAACTTGGTTAGAATAAAGGATAAGATGATGAAAACCTAATGTTCGCATCTATTTATAGTCTAAACATAATGTAGAGTAATGGGCCTCGAAATGGATGCTAATGCGAGTTTGAAGAAAACACGAAAATGCGCACTATGCGCCTATACTGGGCGCACTGTTCGCTTTTGGGCTTGATAACACTATTTTGCAAAGGCCATATCTCTCTCATTTCTTGGCCAAATGAGGCGTGTGACATGGCGTTGGAAAGCTAAGATCACCATCTTTCACCTCCAATTGATCTTGCATCGATAAGAGCTCTAGAACTTGAGATATACCCTTTTAAAGTCAACCTTTGTGCAAGCAAGACTTCAAAACTTCATTTGTTCTTCAAATCTTCATTTTGTTCTTCAAAATACTTCATTCTTTGATGTCTTCATGCCTTGACTTTTATCCCCCCTCTTCGTTGGATTTCTTGGACTATGAATGGCATGAGCACAAGTCTTCACTTCCGAATATGGCTCAAAACTCGATTATTACGTCGATAATTGGAAAATAGGCAATAGTGACAATTAGTATGCAAAACCCCATCCAAACATCGCCTTATTGTCCTTAATACCACTAAATAAGATTGTAGCAATACGAGCTTATCAACCGCGGTTGGGAAGAGTGGAAGTCCTCAGAAAACATGAAGAAAAGTGATTGTAAAAGGTCTAGGTTCTTTGAGATTGAATAATATACAGCCCTAGAAAGGACATGGTGGAAGGAAATAATGCGGATAAGTGGAGTAGTTTGACATAATTTTTTTGGCTTTATTTTCCGAACTTTTTACACTTTAACCATTTTTTGTTATCATTCTTAATGAATTATTCCTCTTTTCTAATTTCTTACCTTTTAGACAAAAGAAAAATTTACTTTTTTACGACATTTTTTAGATTTATTATTATTTGCATATTGACTATTTATCTTGTTTTTCCCATTTTTATTTATTTCCCTCTTTTATTTTTCCATGATAGAGAAAATTGGCGGGACTTCTTTTCTCGACCCACTTTTTGTCTTAGGTCATTCGCCGATGTTCGTTTATAATAATTGCTCCCCAAACACGTAATTAGTTAATCCCACATACTCCGTATTAGATTCGAGACCAATATGGGGCAGGTAGCGCATGGTTTAAAATCTCGGTCGAGATGTATAGTATTGCCCAAGATGTATCGATAACAGAGGCGGCCGATACGAGATATCCAGAGATGTCTAAAGTAGGAACATATCGGCCGATATGAGCGATTTATGACATGTATCGACCAACTCGGCCGAATACGATCCACGATGAACCCAGAGGAATGAGTTATAACAGGCCAAGTTCTGTAATGAAAAGCTCTTAAAATTTAAATAACATTGTTCAAATTAATTATTCTATATAGAATTAATCTTAATTTTATATGAAATAACCAATAGATGATCAAATATCTACAAAAGCTTGTAAACTAAGATCACCGCGACGGCCGAGTCAAGACGATTCCGCAACACCATTTTAAATGGTCTGAAGTATAATCGAACTGACTGACTCATTCCAAACTTCAACAATCCTTAAAATATCTAGACATACAAAAGATCCAAACCTAATTAGTTCCAATTGAACTCTACCGAATACCTAATTTTACTCCAATTGAATTGAACAGAATATTAGGTATACCCAAATCACAGCCAATCTGAATAACCCTACTTGAACCCATCGGTCTGATCCATAGCTACATTACTACATATACTTTGAAGTGTAATGTTGTTACATCCTTTGGCATCGTTTTATTGCCTCGAAAGACAGTTTTCTAGGTCAAGCTCTCAATAACAAGTATAGTTGCTCATATAGAAGGAAGGATTGAAGTGTACCCTAAATTCTATATCACTATTGGACTTGTATCCTATAATGCTAATAGTAAAAAAATGATGGTTGTACCTTTGTAGATTAATCTGGCTCGAGAAACACTCAAGGGTTTGTTAGCACATTGGTGGGGGAAAATAAAGCAGAGAGTAGGATCCCAAAAGTTAGCAAATGGTGAAGCGCAATCTGCAAAGGATATATCTACCAAAAGCATGACTCGTTCACGAGTTGAGGTTGATGGTAGCGCGGAAAATGATTCAATGGTGTATCCTCCTTTTCAATTTTCTGTTCTTTGTCCTCCTTCCATTATTACCGAGGGTTCTCAAGGAGGTGCATGGCGGAAAAAAATAACTGACTTAGATGGCACCGAGGATGAGAAAAACTTCCCTGGGTGGGTTTTGGATTGCATTCTGATCAACCGCCTACCTCCAAGAGAGAATACAAAGTAATTTCTTGTCTCGATTCTTTGTTCTGACTTTCTGGTAATTGTTAGTTAATAGAAGCGTGTTAAATTTGATATTATGTTATTTTATTGACTCTCTGATTGTGCGTACTGTCTCTAGAATAGGTGTATTCTTTGAATCAATTAATTCAGTAGATCAAAGTTGAGGACACGAAATTACAGAGACCTATTGGATTAAGTTGTTAGATCACTATTCCAGTGTAAGCACATCACTTAGTACATGCTTATAGTCGAAGAAAAAGTTGAGCTTTATAAAGAAAACTAAATGTTAGTGATGAGTTATGGGTTAAGGCTTGTAATTGGTGTATATTCAAAACAGATGTAGATGAACCTAGATAAGTCAAATATAAATAAAGGGGAAACTCAGACTTTTTTGGTGGTTCTATTATCATTGTGTGATTATATAAGAAAGTCATTAAGCCTTATAGGTTTTTGTGTCATAGTTAGTTAGTGAATTATCTTATTTTGGCAGCTCTTCATTCTTCAATTACATAAAAGCTCTTTCCGATTACTGTTGAAGGAGTAAATGCTTCCGTGCCGGAGAGAGACGTTCTATACGTGCTCTAATCGAGATACTTCTCTTCCCAACATTTCCTGTTTTGTTGTGAGATAATCTCATCTTCATCATACTTACGGCCGTTAGAATGATGTGGGGGGGGGGGGGGGGGGGGGTAGAAACTAGAAAACACTAATGGCAAAATACTAATGGTTTTTTGCCTGTTAGCCTGCTGCACAGTTACTAAGCATTCCTGATAACTTGACGTGAACTACTGTATTTGTTGATCTGCTTCACGTTCCCTTGGGAGTTCATTAATAAATCAGTGGTTGGTTGGTTTGGCTGTATATCTGCAGGTGCAGCTTTTATCTATATCCATGTGAAGGGACTACAGCAAAAATTGTAACACAGGGGAAATTGAGTGCCCCTCGCATATTAAGAATACAAAAGGTAAGTGCTACAGACTCCAATTATGCAAAAGCAATTTCTTTGCATTGTGCATACATTGCTCATACATTGCATGCAATGATGCCATGTGGACTGTTTTTGCTACTACCTTCAAATGACAACTGTTTTAAACAGACTCAAACTGAGTCCAGGGTAATTAATTTAGACTCACTCCCCCTTCCTTGGAAATGCGCCATTTGCAAAATGGCACATATATGATATATCAAGGAATGTGGTAAAATGAGACATGTTCTTACAAAATACCCCATTGATCAATTACCCGTCAAGTCAACAACTCCCAAAGCCCACCCCAATCACCTTGCCAAAACCACGCCTTACCATAAACCATGAGAGAGAGAGAGAGGCAGCTGTCGGACATTATGCCGGTGCCTCGCTCAAAGATCCCTGCAAAAGGTGGGGTCAGGGTGGAGGTGGGTCTTTTGGGGATGACCCGTCGCATCATAAATGAACTCGAAAATTGCATCGAATGACTCCTACTTAATGATAAAAAGAACCACAGTCAATTCCGTGAGCTATTTTGCTTTATTCCATCTGTAATCATAATCCATAACCACATAATAGTAGTCTCTGGCTCCATTGAAAATGAAATTGTGGATCTGTTTTATACCATTATTTTCTTTTAGGTTATCATCTATGTCATTGAAAAGATGGTCCTGGACAAACCATTAGAGGGTGTTGCTGGAGAGCAGACATTTCCCATGCTGGCTGGAGGCCCATTACAGAACTCAGGAGCCCTAGGAGATGGTTCTCTTAAAACAGGGTTGAGACCTTGGCAACGGCTGAAGCCTTCTATTGAAGTCTTGTGCAATGATCAGGTAAATTTAAATTTTACAACACAATTTCAAGTCTTTGTAGCGTGTTGTAGCTTTATCTGTGTCTTTGTGAAAGTGCTCCTCGTATTCTATGGTGGATTGGTGGGAACACATGTTTCTTTATAACGTATATTTGCTGTTCCTGTTAACAATCATGCATTTCATATGCTTCTCTTTTCCGAATTTAGGACGTGGGTGTAAGAAGAAACTGTATGGATATACCAACTTGTACAGCACACTTCTCTGAGTGTTTAATCTAAAACTGGGAGAGTATACAATTTTTAATTTCACTTGTTTGAGCCTTTTATCTAGATACGTAGCTAATTTAGTTTCAGAGTGTTCTATCCTCTTGCACCTCATTGGTATTTGGGGTTTAACGACTTATCTTTTTTATACTGGAATTTACCGTTACTTTTTCCAAACCAATTGAAGGTGGCAATGAAAGCTTGAGAGGTTGTCTCAAATTGAATCTTCAAACTCTTGATTGTCTTTGTGTATCAGGTGTTATCCCCGGATATGAGCTTGGCAACTATTCGTGCATACGTTTGGAAGAAATCAGAAGACTTGGTACTTCACTATCGTGTAATGCAGGGAAAGTAACATATTTAAAGGAGCAAGGTTTGTCTTCTTTGGATTTTGGATTCTTAACTGACCGCAGCTGTACGGAAATTTGGGACATGATAGTTGGTCTTGCTTAGTTGGGGTTTTGTTTACTTTATAGTTTATTCGGAGCCTCAGACTAATGATTGGGGTGTTATTTTGTTTGATAGATCCTGGCCTCCTGCCCTCCTGGGTGTGTTTTGTGTATGAATTGTCTTGACTAGAGAAAGTCCAATGCTAACTAGAGATATGGCAACTATTTCCAAAACTTCTATTTTTCTATTTTTGCTATTTGCAACTCTTGTTTTCCCAACGAACCAGATGTCAGCTAACTTAGAGAAGTCATTGAGGTGGATATCATAACCTGGGTTAGACACTCGTCAACATCAAAACTTTCATTGTGGCTATTTGAAACGAAAAAGAAAAAGAAATTTAATAGCAATCCTTAATTTTCAATGTACATAAGCTGTCGCATATTTGTATTAGAAATTTGCTAGGCTTTCTGCTTCTAAATCTTTTTTTTATCTTCTTTTCAGAGTGCGACTTTCTGGCGTATGGGATGGAAGCGTAGCCTCTTAGAGCGTGGTTAGTAAGTATTTCCTGAGTTCACTATCTTTATTCAGATCCGTCGGTTGCTTCCTTGTAAAATGAAGAAGAAATTGATTGCTGAATTAGCAGCAGTCATTAGGCTTCCTGTGAAGTTCCTGATAGGCATTTTTTCGATCACGAAAGTGTGCTGAACTTCAAAACGCCAATCTTTGTCATGGAAGCTTATGTGAATACTGATACCCTTTTCCGCGGAGCATGCTTGCAATTCTTGAAGGTATTCTATGTGTAAAGAACGGAATCCCGATTATGACGTCGAAAAGCCATGTAGATTTGTAACTTTAAAAGAGTTCCCATTCATAGGAGATAGAAGCAAAATACTTGTGCTATCAAAGTAATTTATTTTAGAGGGAAATAAATTGGTGCCCTTTGTTACGACAGTTATCGGGTTTCGTTTCCTGCTTGTCCAGCTTGTGTATACATTTACATTACGTTTGCGGGTGTTGATGCCAGATTATGTTGCTCTTTTGACGTGTAAACAGATTTTTCCTAATTTAAAAATTGGGGAAAGTGAAAAATATCACACTTTGAATGAAAAGGGGTTTACCAAATTAGAGTATTTCATGAGTGTCTTTTCAGCAATTATTAGAAATTTATTTTGTATCGTATTACTTTTGTCCCCTTTAAAACTTCAATTTCAGCCAAGAAAAAATCTTGAATGCATTCTATATATTGGAAAGTAAAAAATTACGGTATTAACGTCTAATGGGACGCTTATGAACGTATAGAACGAACTTTAATTGGTTGTCACCTAAGGCAACGGCTTTGTAGAACGGCGATGATGGTGCTGAAGCTCTTGGGGATGACGTCTGTCATGGCGTCTACGCTTGTCATCTATGCTCACATTCTCATCAAATGGAACAATAGAGCGTGGAGGAAATACGGCAATGCGAAGCTGGCAACAAACCAAAACAGTTAAAAGGGGCAAAGGGGGCCTCGATGATCAAGCGTAATCTAGATTAAACTAAATTCATGTGTTTGTATGAGTGGTGAACGATTAAGGTGATTTATATATGCTCATTTATCATATATCAATCAATTAATCATTCAATATATCATGGATTATAGTAAAAAAAATATTGCTTTCACTGTATTACTCCCGTCCTCTTTTATTATCTTTTTTTTTCATACTTGTTCTCACACCACTCGATGCCAGGACCAGAGTTCCGACAAACACCATCATTCTTGTTTTCTTGCCCGCCTACGAGTCGCTTTGTCGGCAAAATTAATCTCGTATTACTTCTTTTATTTTATTTCTTCATCCGTTGTCGTCTTTCTTCTTCATTGCCACGACAAGATCCCTAATTTAATGATGCCGACAAAGTTTGTTTTGATTGCTAGTACTGCTGATGGTAGTGGTGAGCTAAGAGAAGTAATGTGTAAGTGGGGAAATGTGGAGATAGGAGCGCAAATATGGGAGAAATGGGCGGCGATGACGGTTGACGACTCTTTGCTTGTGTCACATGGAGTACGTCGTAGGAGGATGTCTCAAGATGTGTTAGCCATTTGTGTCCCGTCAGTTGATAAGTCCCTATGTACCTCGGTTGAAGCGATTATAGCATGATAATCGATTAGTAATGGATAGATGAGATCGTTATTATAAGAATTGGATGGAATGATGCTATATGGATATCATGGATGCGTATGTGCTCCAATTGCAAAAGGTAGGGTTTTCCTACTCAGTTTTCATGTATATGACAGATTGTATGATGTGTTGTGATGATATGATTATGTATGGCTTCTATAGAGTTTGAAAGGTGATTAGAGGTTCTGAATCTTAACAAAGCGGTGCTGGGATCACAATCTCCGGGTCTCGGGGGCCGCTCCTCGTGTTGGTCCTGGCATGGAGGAGGTGCACGCACAATTTATGACCCGAGTATTTTGGGGTGATATGCTGCGGTAGGTACCACATTTGTGTGTGGTTGGTGTGGCGGTGTGCTTCTTGATGGCACTGTGGCAGAGGGCGATGGTGGTGGTGATCGGGAGTGGTGATGTGCTTGTTGATGGCATCTTGTTGTGGATTGATTGTATTACGACAACGTCTATGATTATTGTTGTACTTGATTACTTACACTTTTGATGGTTTGAAATCCGTGATGATCCATTTAATATTTCTGGCAAATGGGGAGAAGTTGATGTTAGCAGGTTGTGATTGCTTAGGTGTTGGGGAATTGATGACCGTCCGACAAGATAGCTTATTGTTGGAGTCGCCATAACTAGTCTCGTATTTATATTTATTGAGTTTGATCAGATTTGAAATTATTGTATTTCATGTGATATTGTATAATAACGTAAAATTGGTATCCTTGTTATTAATTTGTTATTCACTATCTTGGGCAACCGAGATGGTAACTGACAGGCTAAATCGCACACTTATCAAAGATAACCAACATGCTTAAACTAATGCAGTAAAGGAAGTCGGGATCGTATCCACAAGAAGACTATAAAAATTCTATTTGCTAATTAATAGTCTGTCTAAGTAACAAATGAGGGTTTTGAATTGATTGTTTGTTTTCTAAACTAAAGTAGTGAAGAAAAGAGAAATAAAGGAAGAAAGTGGATTAAAATATAATAAGAGAAATAGCTAGGATATCAGGTTACCACGGTCAACGACGGTCAATGATAGTATTAAAAGGTTAACATAAATATGGTCCGAAGGGTAAGGGATAATTCCTTTCGGTCTACTATTCACCCTAGAATTGCTAATTTTAGCTTTCGCTCTAGTTAGGGCATTCTATTGTTCGTTGCAAGTCTCTAACTTTTCCATATCTTACGATCTAGGTCAAGGTTTAACAAACTAGTAGATCGGTCACATGCATTTTACCAATTTACTAACATCTTCTTTGGCTTGTCTCTTGCTATCATCGTCGTCTCCTGCTCCTGAAATGGTTTGGACTGTCGTCTTTTACGGTATCGTTTCCGGAACTGGGATGGTGATTTCGTCAGTCGGTTTGGTCTGGGTTCTTTATTTTATGGGTCTTGTCTAGTGTATCGGAGTCGGACTGGTGTTCCCCTTCCCCTCGCCCCTTCCCCCACCGTCCGTGTCTTTCACTCGGGTAAGCCTTTCTGTTTGCGATGAAAATTATCAATAATATTTGTTTTCTTTCCGTATTGTTGTTTCTGGATTAATCTAGTGTCTCCCCTGTTGGAGTAGGTGTCCTCCACAATAGTGCGCCACATAATAAATCTTATTATGGAATATAATTGGGATATTTATTGACTATATATATGATTAGTCAGTTGATTAACGTAAATCAATAACGGTTGGCTGACTAGAGTTTGACGTTATTGTCGTTTGACGGCGGTGATCAACTGATCCCTTTCGGTCACACCTAAAGGATGAAATCCAAATAGTAACTAATTATTTGTATACGATACAGTTAATTAGTACATTACATATATTCGATATGTACGAGAGTTAATTATTAGAAAATGAGTTAAGAACTCAAATTCGATTAAGCTTATTTTTCAATTATGCGATAATTGACTAATAAATTTATATCTTATTTTAATACGATTAAATAAGATTTAACTTAGTAATTAATCGTTAAATCACTAAATTAGTTGAGGTTTTGAGATAGAGGTAATTAGTTAATTATATTTACAAGGAGTTGTAAAATAAATTAACTAAGCATTGTGGGACCCATTATATATTGATATAATGGTAAAATATTACTTAAAATGTTAAGTACATATTATTTATTTAATTGAGTCATATAATTGTTATATGATCAAATTAACACTTAATTATACAAGATAATTAACCATATGATCAATAAGTATTTGTAAGACAAATATCAAAAATCAAAAATGGACCAAACTAAGGCCATTGTGGCCGGTTGGGCTAGTAGTTACATGGTGATGATTTTGTTCTTATTTTTACTCTTTAGTTACTTTATGAAAGTGACATAACAAGTAGTAAACAATCATCACTTGTTCTACAACACTCCACTCTAATGCATGTGATCAAATGAACAAAATAAGAGCCCTATTTTGGCTTGTGAAGTCCGGCCAAATGGCCTATAAAATGATCAAGTGTTGCTCATTTTTTACTACTTCATTTTGTGCTTTGTTTTCTTACTTCTCTCAAAACCTCATATTCTTACTAAAACTCTCAAACACTAATATTTACTAAGTATTACTAGTGTAGTAATATAGTCATAATATTAGTAGAATAATATCTATCTTATTATCTAGTTAATAATAAGGGTAGATTATTTGGGTTAATCTTGGTGCAACTTAGAGGAGATCTTCTACTTTGGGGATTATTTGTATTCATCCATATTATTAGCTCAAGAACAACAAGAAGGAGTTCTTGTTGTGCCCTTATATTTTCCATATCAATGTGAGGAAATTTTCTCTTATATAAATGTCTTTATATTTGCATGCATGTTACATAGATCATTAAATACTAAATTAACAAGTAATTTAGAAACTATTAGAGAGTCTAATTAAGGTCTATGGACTTTCATGTGGTATCAGAGCTAGCTTGTAGCATGCATGTTCATTTTGGACATTTTTATTAAAGTTATAAGATAACTAATAAATCAAATATTTTGAGTTAAAATACGATTCTGACGAACATTTTTGGTGCATGTATACCTACTGACCTCAAAATGTTTGTGGTTAAATTTCGTGATTTTAGGGATTAATTTGCTATTTATTTTGATTTTTGGCGTTTAAACCGAGTTAACATGCATTTTATGAGTTAAAAGTTAACTAAAAATAGTTGCATGTTGATTCTGGCCATGAAATTTTAATATGATCTCACATGCATTTCTTACATATTGTATGTAAAATTTCGTGACTTTTACTTATGTATTGCATGTTCATTGATTTTTATACGATAAAAGTCGATAATATGAGATTATAATGTTCATAAAATTGAAACGTCCATTTCTGGTCTTGAAAATTTTTTGTACATTTTACATTCTGATTTTACTCTTGGTGAAATTTCATAATTTGTTTCACTGTTTTACTATATCTAATGTTTTTATTTGATAAAACCATTAAATACAAAGCTATTTGTTCATAAAATTAATTTAAATTTTTTGAGCAAATGTTTTTTATTTTTATAGTTCCTGGAATTGTTCCAGAATGTACAAAATTTTTGGTTTCAAATTTTATGATGTTTATATTTTATTTTTGTTTTATTTCATAATTGTTATGATTAAACCGTAATATTTAGCAAATGAAATCAAATCAATCTAATTAATGACCAACAAAATTAGTAGTGACTAATTTTGAGTTCTAAATTAGTTTAGTTAATTAGTTTGAATTTAAATGCGATTTAAATGTTGATAGTGATTTTTAATGGTTAAAAATCAATAAATCCCGGAAAAATCGAGCTACAATGAGCATGAATGAATTTAGGACGATTTTGGCATGAATTTTGCAGCAATTTATTTAATTTATGGTTGAATGAATGAATGTCATTTATTTAATAATTTATGCAAATTTTTACCTAGTATGGCCTAGTTATTTTTAATCGTTATTACCCGTAATGTAAGGGAATAACGGTTTGGTTGTAATTTTATTGCGATCTCGTATCGCCGGTTTGTATAATTTAATAATTTTATTTTATAGAATAAATGTATAATAGGAATTTGTATATTTGTATATTTGTAATTATTTTTATGAAGACCGGTGACTCCCTCAAGACGGTGCCATTTTGGAAGGTGTTCCAAGTGAAGAGGCAAGGGACCAAGGAGTTGGTTTCCGAATTTGTAACTATCTAGTTAATTTTGATTAGCTAGGTGGCCATACTAGGATTTTATTGTTGCTTGGTTGCTTGCTTTATTTCCGCTCATGCCAAAATCGTCACACATGCATTTTATTTATGTTATTGTCAATTCAACGTTATTCACAATTCACCGACTTAGTTCACTTATAGGGAATTAATAACTAAATTGACAAGATCTCTCACATGTTTAAAAATTGAGATTAGCCTTACCAATTAATAACACCTATGAATCCCGTGTTCATTAGGGCTACCACGCTCGTGGGTCCCTTTTTACCTCGGGTAAGTAGGGTGATACGATCACAAGCTAAAATTGGATTGGACTCAACGAGATAAGCGTTATCTTGGGACTAGGAGATGGATTTAGTTGAAATCCGTCAACCAAGAGTTCTAAAGGGTAGAATTAGTCAAGTAACGACTTACCATTTCTAGATAAAAAGTAGCATGCGATGACTATTTTTATTTAAAGATGGGTCTTGGAATCATTTATATAATTTAGTGAGAGGTCATTATATGAATGCTTAACTTGTTAAAATGTTTTTCAAGTAAATTAACAATGAATGTTTATATATTTCTTTTTGTTGTAGTTACCATATTCGCATAATGTCGACATCATCAAACGTTGCAACCTTGGGTAAGGACTCATGGTTGAGGTCCGTCATGGACAAGTGTGTCCTTAAGGATGACGGAAGTAACTTCGTTGAATGGGAATCAACGATCAAGAGCGCCGCGTTATCCGATAACGTGCTTCGCTACTTGGTCGAAGAGCCCCCCACCGAACCCGCGCCTAGATCGTCCGCGGTAGTTCGGGCCGAGTATGACCTTTATTTGAAGGTTGCTAATGACGTCAAGAATGTCTTGATTTGGTCAATCTCACCCAAACTCAAACTCCAATTGATCTCTCTCAATGCATATGCGATATTCACGAGGATCACTTCGATGTTTTCGCAAGCCCCTCAAATTGTTCAATATGAGGCGATTACGAAATTCTTTGACACTAAACTTCAAAGGGGCCAAAAAGTTGGCCCACACGTGCTCAAAATGGTTGAGCACGCGGACACCTTAGAGCGTCTAGGGTGCAAAATTCCGAAGAATTTTGTGGTGGGTAAGATCCTTCATTCACTCTCACCTAAGTTCACCCAATTTAGGGTGAACTATAACATGAATGGCATGGACAAGAGTTTCCATGAACTCCATGCACTCCTCACGCAAGCGGAGAGGGACATGGAGGCTAGTGGGAGTGAAACCAAGGATGTTCTTTCCATGAAAATGAAGAACATGAACCTTGGGGTAAGGAAGGACAAGGGAAAGGGTAAGACTCTTTTCAAGAAATCCGGCAAGGGAAAGGCCAAGGTCTTTTATAAGGCCAAGCCCAAAGTCAAAAAACACGCGGAGGCGGATTGCTATTATTGTAATGGCAAAGGGCATTGGAAACGCAATTGCCCCAAGTACTTGAAAGGCAAGAAAGACGGTTGTGTGACAACGTCAGGTAAAATTCTTTCATCACTCTATATGATAGATATTAACTTTGCTAGTACCTATTCTTGGGTATTTGATTCCGGTTGTGGTTCTCACCTTTGTAATCATGTACAGGGGCTGAGGGACGTGCAAGCACTAGCCAAGGGTGACGTGGACCTACGCATGGGAAATGGCGCTAAGGTAGCCGCAGTTTCGTGGGCACCTACGTTCTTCTTTTGCCTAATGGTTTAGAGTTGTATTTAAATAATTGCTATTATGTTCCAACTCTTACCAAGAACATTATCTCCATTTCCGTGTTAGACATGGAAGGTTTTTCATTTTGTATTAAGAACAACTGTTGTACTTTGGCTTTTAATGAAATGGTTTATGGCGAGGCCATTTCTATTGGAGGTATTTATGTTCTAGATATTGCAAAAGAGGTCTATCATGTAGAAAACAAGAAGCTCAAAACAAGTGAACCTAATCAATCATACCTTTGGCATTGTCGTTTAGGGCACATAAACGAACGACGCATAAAGAGACTTGTTTCATCTAAAGTACTCAAACCATTCGATTACGAATCTTATGGCGTATGCGAATCTTGTCTTCTAGGCAAGATGACTCGTGCTCCTTTTAAGGGAAAAGGGACACGAGCAAGTGAAGTATTAGGACTTATACACACGGATGTATGCGGTCCAATGACTATCCGAGCTAGAGGTGGTTCTCACTACTTCATTACTTTTACCGACGACTTGAGTAGATATGGATATGTCTACTTGATGAGGCATAAAAGTGATGCTTTTGAAAAGTTCAAAGAATTTCAAAATGAAGTAGAAAACCAATTGAATAAAAAGATTAAAACCTAACGCTCAGATCGTGGTGGTGAGACTTGAACCATGAATTTGATTCCACACCTGAAAGATTTGTGGTATAGTATCACAATGGACTCCTCCTGGAACACCTCAATTAAACGGTGTATCCGAAAGGAGAAATCGAACTTTATTAGATATGGTTCGATCTATGATGAGTCTAACAGAGCTTCCTGATTATTTTTGGGGTTTTGCGATCTTATCTGCAATATTTTCACTAAATCGAAGCCCGACTAAAGCGGCAATCAAGACTCCATATGAGATATGGACAGGAAAAGTCCCTTATTTGTCATTTATGAGAATTTGGGGATGCGAGGCTTTTGTTAAGAATAAATCTGACGATAAACTCGCACCCAAATCTGACAAATGTCTTTTTGTAGGATATCCAAAGGAATCACGTGCTTATTACTTCGACAATAAACACGAGGACAAAGTGTTTGTGTCTCGTGATGCAGTCTTTTTAGAAAATGATTTTATTTCTAAAAGACAGAGTGGGAGAAAATTTGAACTTGATGAAGTCCAAGAGCCAAAAACCGAAACGGACGAAGAGGAAAACGTTCCCTCTTCGTCTGACACGGTCATTATTC